>VDFB02185287.1:72056-88754 GCA_007258455.2 Sequoia sempervirens
AGAGAGATAGGGGGGAGTGGGAGAAATATAAAGGGTAGGGGGTACAAGGGTTTAGGGTTATAGGGTTAAGGGTTTAAGGGTTAGGGTTTATTTTTTTATTTGCATTGATTTATGTTTTATATATGTCTACAATAATTTTATAATTAGATAATAATTAATTTTAAAATTTACATAATTTCCCATGGAACAATTTGATGGGACAAATTATATAAGTTGTATATAAGTGTATATAAGATTCTTGAACTTAAGAATTCCATGAAACAAATATAAGTTGTATATAATTGTTATTTAGGAAAAATGATTTTCAAAAAATTTACTACGTTCCAAATAAGGATTGAAAGCATATATGTGGGTTTACATGCAACCAAAAAAAGTGAGAGATGATGCTATCAAAGATTCTTGAACTTAAGAATTTTCCATGGAACAAATATGTACATATAATTGTAATTTAGGAAAAATGATTTTAAAAAAATTCACTACTTTTCAAATAAGGATTGAAAACATATATATGGGTTTACATGCAACCAAAAAAAGTGAGAGATGATGCTATCAAAGATTCTTGAACTTAAGAATTTTCCATGGAAGAAATATGTACATATAATTGTAATTTACACAAAATGATTTACAACTATGTACAAGTTACTATAAGTTCTCATTTGAACATGTATAGGGTTACAAGTGAACTTGAAAACCATGGATATAATCTAAGTCAAAGATTCTGGTTCAACCCACTCTTCAATAACATGTAGAATTTTTTGATGATCATATCCATTTTCTTACATTGCATTGTGGCGGACTAAACGGTGTAGAGTAGTAGTAGTATTAAGTGACTATATTGATATACCTTGATATCAAGTTGATAGTCAACAAAAATGAATCCCATGCTAGTTTCAGCGGCTTTGTTTGAATCCATTACATGCACTACAATGAACTTACTGGTAGAAGAACCCTAAGGTAGGGCATATGAGAGCGATTATTGCAACATTTTTAGATGCTCAAGGTTTGTACAATATATATTTAATGTTTATAATGTAATGTGCACATGTGAATACAATGTATATAAAATTTTAAATTCAAACTCACCTGTGGGAAATGACATTCCATCACTTGTTTCAGGTTTTTTTAGCTTATTCCTCTCTTTTGTGCAACGCAATAAATAATAGCTAACACCTTCGATGTTTCCAGGCTCCACTATGACTACATAAACATCTCCTATACACCAAACTTATAGAAAAAAATTCTAAAAAAATTAGAAATGTCTCTAAAGATCATTAGCTAGATATACATAATATTTAAATTATTGAAAACTTACACATGTGTACCTTTTCTAACCAATCATGAAATATGGTCGTAATCAATTGAAATCAAAGGAATGTCTTCAAATCTTTCTTCCTCGTTTTCATCATATGTTTCTGAAACAACTAGTGGCACCATATCCCATTTACCAACATATCCAAGTTCTTGATTGTTGCATGCATAATCAGAGTTTCCCTCAAATGCACTCAATTTGCAAAAACAAAAGAGCAATCCCTTGTGTCTAATATCCATCCATGAAAAGCGACTATAAGACTCCACAACACAATGCAAAGATCTTGTTTTTTCTACCCTCTTGCATCCATGCATCAATCTTCTATCCACCACCCTAGATATATGGCCACAACAAAAAATTATGTGAACAAATATGTATATATATATATATATTTTAAAATTTAAATAAATTCAAATTTTACAGTTTAAATGTAATTTACTTCTTACTCTTAGGATAATATCCCAAAACACTCATATTGGAATGTGTGGTTTGTTCTTGAAGATATTATAACCACATTTGTTGGTAAACACGCACCATCCAACAACATCATGTGCACCGTCTATACGATCTCCCAAATAACTCATTTGATGCTTTCTCAGAGCATGCTTGATGCAAGCTCCTATGCCATCATGTTCACCCTTCCATGCCCACTCTCAAAGAAACTCCAAACATGTGATATTTTGCCGATTTTATAAACCTCACAAAGTGCATAGAATGAATTAGGTGAAGATTTGAATTGTACCACACATCCATGCGACCATACAAAATGATTTTCACCAAATTTTACACCCTGCTTCTCAGATTCTCAAAATATTGTAAAAGCAATGTTGGACAAAAGGTGTGTCATGCTCTTTATCATCACTAATATAAAAATTGATGTTATTTCTTAATGGATCATTTCTTCATCACACGTACTCAAAGCACCGTAATTACGATTGTGCATGTAGATATGAGACATGAACCATAATAGTGATATGCTTTGAAAAGTAATACTTTGATTGAATCTCCTTTTGATGTACAAAGGAGTAATTTTCTGCAATGTCAACTACTGATAGAACTGTTCCATGTGGGAAAGTATCTCTCAATGTTTGGAATTGTTGTGCTTGCCACTTAGCAAAAGAGGAATGTTGTATGTATGGTCATATCAATTTTTGAAAATCTTCCATAAATCTTCCAATGGGAATCTCCTCTTCTACATAGTTCAACCTTGTGGATTCTTTCCCAAAATTTGTTTGCAACTTTACATACTTGTACCTGTGTCAGTAAAATATGTGAATAACTAATAAACCACACAATCAATGAAATATTACATCAAAGAGAATCCAAATAACAATCTATGAGAAATTGAAACAAATAAACTCTCTAAAAATAGTACTTACCTCTTGCAATTTACTGTCTTTGTTAGGTCGGTATCCTCAATTCTTGAAGGAAATTTAGCCAAATTTCCACATGTCTCACAAATTCCTTTTATGCAGTTTATTTGAGGTCCATTTCATGATCACATAATATAGAATTTATGAACAAACTTTCCTGTTTAGGAGGTGCATTTTGAAACCCACATTATTCTTCTCTCATCTTTGAGAAACACGATGGTAGAGATCAAATTCAATATGATAATGACAACAACGGTTTCAAAGGCATTTCTTCATAATATGGCTTTTAACCTTTGAAACATTGTTTCCCAATCTTTATGCTTGGGGATATACGCCTAAAAGTTCATATACATCTCAAATTGTGTTATGTCTAGCCAATGTTTGATATGATTTTCATAAATACTAGGTCCAATCCTGTGTCTCATAACATCTCTAGTATTTGATGATGGATGAGTTTGATCATCCCAAAAACCTCAGACCAAGTTCCTAACAACATCTTCAATCTTGTCAGAATGGGGAGCTCTACACATAATTTCCCAATTTCCTTCTAAACTCTCATCCAAGAACTTTCTCTTTTTCTCATATTTTATCAATGTGGTTCTACTATAGCCAATTTCAGTTGAAAGTGTAGACATTTTTCTTTTTCTTGCTATATCTTGATGTACAATAGATATCATCACCCTTCTTGTAGTGGCCTTATCCACTGATCGAGATCCTTTCCCAATGGAATCTAAACCCTTTTTAACATTTTGAACAATATCCTTTTGTAATCACATGTGTTTCTTCTTATTTGATGCCTAATGTACACCCAACAATTGTAACGACTCTTTGAGCTCATCACAAAGAAGTAAACGTGATAACAATTGGGTTTTTTTAAGTGTATCAAGATGATTGAAATGATGATTGATCATTCCATCTACTGATTTAGTCATTGACCTCTTTCTCTTATTATAAGGTTGGTTGGCATAATATTTCAGTTTCTCCATATCCATTTCAAGTAAATGATCTAAATTTCTATGACAAATTTGTTTCTTCACCTTCTCAAATAGTTTTATATGCTCATCCATACCAATAGGAGGAAGTGATCCCGACCCCTCTCCAACATGCATTGTTTAAACTTGTGCCTCGTCCCTATCCTCAAGGACCATGCATTCTTGAGATCCAATGTCTAGATTTGGCTCGACTTAAGCATGAAAACTTCCTGCTTGTTGAGCCCTTCCTACATGTCACAAAATATTTTGCAAACAAAAGTGAGAGATGATGTTATATAAGTGAAGTTTATGTATGCAAGCAAACAAACTGATAAAACATGATGCTATAAGTGAGAGAAGTTTGTGCTAGTTTTATATGCTCATCCATACCAGTAGAAGGAAGTGATCTTGACCCCTCTCCAACAAGCATTGTTTGAACTTGGTTCTCCTCCCTAACTTCAAGGTCCATTTGTTCTTCAACAGATTCATTTGATCCAATATCTAGATTTGGCTCGACTCTAGCTTGAGGAATCCCTAGAGCATAAAACATAAAAATAATTTGAGAACATTGAAGTGATGAAAAGAAAAGACCAAAGACATAAAACAACTACATGCACATGTATGAAAACAAATCCATAAATGCAGAGCCAAGGATAGGATACACATAGGTCAAATTCCATGCCAAGCATCAAAGTTTGAGGATTATGCATACAAGTGACTTAGAAATTTTAGGCTAGTGATATAGCAAAGGAAACCCTTAGAGTATAACAAGGTGATCCAAAGAACCCCAACAAAATTGGGCTATAAGATGTTTCAAGGTTTCAAATAAATTTCCAATATGTGCTAAGATGAAAAAAGTTAAAAATTTATGGGACATAAAACACAACCCAAATAATCAACTAAAACCAAACACAAATATTGAAACAAAAAGAATTGGCTTAAGGAATTGGAGTCAAGGATCAGATAAAAATTGCAACTTGCATGACCAAGATGACTTGAGGACATTTAAAAGTATTTATAGTCAATCAAGTGCAATGATGGTTAGAAACCTTCAAAACAAATGTGTGTTAAGACATAATTTAAAGAATAACCTATCATATATAACTATTATTCCTTGGCACCATATAGCTTGAGTTTTGATGTAAACATGTGTTAGTCTCTAGAAAACTTGACATTGAATTGGCTTTAAGTAGAATTTGAGTTCTAATTTTCAAATAATTCTAGAGCTTAGAATTGGGCATTTATTAAATATTCCAAAAATATTTTTAAGAGACATAGAATATTAGATTAAGTCCAAGTAGGAGTTTAGAAAAATCTTTAAAAGCTAATTAAGATGTTGCAATGTAGATTGGGATAGGGATATTGATCACCAAATATTAACATTAGAATGCTACTTCATTGTATATGAAGGTGTAGTTTCATGAATAATTAAGAAAAAATAATGGTTTCTTTCAAAGTACAAAGTTAGAATATATAGGAATTTACAAAGCCATAAAATAATTAATGTGGTTAAGAAAAATTAGCAAAAGAAGAATCAGTGGCACCGGTGGTAGGACTTCAGAATTTAAGGTTTCATTGGAGAACTAAGCATGTATTGAAGTACACTATCATTTTCTTCATGAACAAAGTAAAGAGAAAATTGTGTAGATGTAATACTCAACAATGATAATGTGATGACAAAAACATTAAAAAAAGGTATTGGTAAAAGATAAGTGTAAGGTTTGTAGGGAAGGATTTAATGTACAATATTTTAGTTTAAGAGTACGTTTTAATTTGGGGTATTGTAAGTTGAAAAATTGTCATACATTAAACGTTTCTAATTTTAATAAGAAAGCCAATGCAAAATGTATGCACATACAAATTTATGTTTAGGTGTACTAACCAAACTATTGGGTGGAGTAATGCACATTATGGATTGCATCCCATCAAATGAATACTCATGTTTTTTCAAAGTAAAAGTCCTAAACACACACTTGAGAGTGAGAGAGAGAAGAAACAAGTATGTACCTTGTTTCTTTCTATGATAATTTTCCAAGTTTTTCTCATGCCTCTTTTGTTCTTCTTCTTTTTAAAATTTTCGTTGAGACGCATTTTTTCTTTTTCTTTGTTGTCCCATTTTCTTCTTCAACTTAAAGATGACTCAAAACAATTCCTCTACCAACTTAGTTAAATTATCCTCCAAATTTTTCCTTGATTGATAAAAATGAAAAGTTGTCGAGCTCCAATATTTTCCTCCTTGATAAATGTGCAAAAGCTGCTATCCCATTCATTGCTCCAAGTAGGTATAAATGAAATTAATCTTTTGATTTGTGCATCAGGGCTGTGAAAAATGGCTGTTTACCATACATGGCAGGATGGGAGAAAAAAATTATTCTAGTGTACATGGAATAACTGACCTGGACTAAATGATCAAGTAGTAAACAAAAGCAGTTGTTTCATTTGTAGGTTGTTGTTATTTGTTCAAGGTACCTGTATATCTAGTGTTTTGGGGCACTTTGAAAAGTCTCAAAATGTATATTAGAGGGTATAATTTGGGAATTTGAACACCATAAATTATATTTGAATTGAATATCAAGTTACTTATCAAAAATGTATGTGGGGTGTAATTTGAATTAGGTTTTATTTCGGTATATTTAATTGAATTTCAGTTGCATTCAGTATAATAGAGGAATTATAATTTAGATTGAATTTCAAGTTACTTGTCAAAAAGATTATATCTTGTTCTCAACTCAATGGTTCATGTTGCTTAAGTCATTTTGAAAATGTTTGTTGGCAGTCAACATGAATGAACTTAATTGTAGTGGCATTGATTTCCCTAAAATTCTACTAGAGATCAAATTACACCATGTTGAATGGGAAATGTAAAGTTGTAAGAGATCATAAAATAAAATATGTATGTATATTGAATATTTAAAACAAATGCATGTTGCATTGTGCATCAAACATCAGACTTTAAACCTATAGCGACATGTCCATGCCATAATTTTTGCCACAAAGGCCTTTAAAAAAAAAAAAAACATAGTTAAGCATTAATTACTACATTAGTTGAAATGCATTGTATGGTGTTTAGGAATAAAGCTTACAGGCCTCATAGTATACTTACTCCGAAAGTACGATAAAATTAAAGGCCAAAATAAAGTGTTGAAATTACGCTTTCATTTTAGTCAGACCAATAATAATGTTATAGCTTATTGACAATTGGGATTTAATGGAAAAAGGGTTATATTTGTCAATTTGCTACCAAATACACATATTCCTAAACAACCTCTAATTTAACTAATATTGTCATTATTAAAATTTGTTTTAACATTATTATCAAGTTTATATTAAACCTAATAGTAGTCGTGAACTCTCCATTCATTATATTTACATTATCTTATTATTATTTTTGTTGCCATCATAATACCATTATCCCAGTTTTAACCCTAATAACATTGTCCTTATTTAACCAAAATAGTATTATTAATATCATCACTAATATAGTCATTACTATTCCATTTTATTTTAATACTATCATTTTACTCACATCAAAATGTTTCTTAATATTAATATTAAATGTAACTTTAACACATCTTTAGTCATATCCTAGGCTTCAATATTTTAAATTATATTATCATACATTCACTAAATTCACTTTGAAATATTAATGTTACTATACTCTAGATATTATTATTATTATTATTATTTTAAATTTCCAAACCAATCCTTAGCAAAATTATCTACTATCCTTGAAACATTAACTTTAACCAAGGGCCCTGATACACTCTTTTATAATAGCCCCAAAAACATTTCTCCTCAAAATTTAAATATGAAATAGCATAGGATAATTATAATTCACAAGTTAATTGCTAAATATCCATTTAGTATTTTTCCTTTAAATTATTACTCATTTAATTATTTAAAATTATATCTCAACTCTATGAAATAAATTTAGAGGTTACAAAATTAAGAAATAGGTATTACAATTTATTATATTTCAATTCTTTTACATAATCTCCATTCTATTTACTCACAAGTTAGTTATAAATTCTCATTCTATTTACTCAAAAGTTAGTTACTAAATCTTTAATCGATTTACTCGTCACGTTAATTACTAAATCTTCATTTTATTTACTCATTGATTCTTCTTTTAAATTAATATAATTTAAGTTCATATTTAGAAAGTAAAATATTAACCATTTACCTACATTAAGAAATTGGATAGTGATAAAGGTAATAGCTTGGCATCCCAATAAATTATTTTTATCCGTTAATAATTTTTAACGTGCCCTCAATCCTACTCACCATTAAGGATATAGGAAGTTAAAAGAAATGTGTCTTTAATATCTTTTTAATTTCTTATAAGCTAAAATAGTGGTGCGAGTTTAGTTACCAACAACTAAGGAAAAAAAGAGATTAACCCACAACTACTTAGCAATGCTGATAGCAATAAATAAATTGCTATTAATATATATATTATATATATTTGGTGTTATTATTAATGTAAAAAAATATTCATTTCTTTTCATGGTGGTACTCACACGCAAGAATTATTTTTCTTTTCATGATATTACTGCACCTTCAGCAGTTATTGAGGTAGCTAATTTTACACACCAAATAACTAACACAATGTATGCCAAATTCTCTCTTGTAGTAATCATCCAGTAGACGCCTACGCTGATTTGACACAGTGGGATTATGAGTCATTTGCTATTATCTAAGGGTACAAGATGCCATAATGTTAATATCTAAATGAGCTCATTTTTAGGATCTTGGCCGTAATTTTCATTTTGAAGGATATACTCGAAAATTTTGGTTGAAACTTCTTTTTTTTTGCTACAGTTTACCAAATCGAAGAAGCGGAAGGTAATACTAGCGAAACGGAATTTTGGAGGAGCGGGAACCAATAGCGATGGGGAAAGCATGAGAGAAAATGGTGAAGGATAGCCATGGAAGAAAACGATGAAGAATGATGAACGACTGAGATTCGTTTACTCTTCTTGCATTGAGATGGACATAACATAGCCTCAATCTATTGCCACTTCTAACTACACTGTCATGCTGCAAGTTATCTGCTAACATACAGTTTACAGATGAGCTACTAATAAATTGTGACCTATCTTCCAGCTATTGGGTCGATATAAAAACTTAGGATGGGCTTGCATTTAGATCAACATGATTTATTATTATGTTTCATGAAACCAACTGATGTCTAGCTGGGCAGTTGAAAGTGGTGCATAAAATCATGCCCATCTTAGTTGTAAGATCTATCAAAGGTACAAAATGCAGGAAGTATAGGGTCCCATATTGCGTAACTATTCCCCATTGACATGATATTGACACTGGGGAAACGTAAAGTACCATTATATCTTTGAAATGACTACATAAGGCACTCACTGAAATTATATTATCGGTGCCCAGTGGAGATGGCTATCAATTAACTTTGAGGCTACGTGTTGAGTTAGAACATTGGTTGCAAAAAATTAGTCGGCCGTTCACAAGTGGACTAGAAGACTGAATTTAATGCTGTCACCCTCCAACCACCTATTTATCATAGCACCCTACCCACTACTACAGCTATGTTCGACACTGACATTTATCTCAATACTTCCATCATTATGAAAGGATCACCGCCCTAAGATTCTGCCAAGCATGTTGTTGAGTAACCACCCAGGGCATGGTCTATTTATTGCTGATGTGATAAATTTTGAAGAAAACGTATTTTCTACGGCTCATACACATTGTTCCTCAACTTCCTTATGACGATAGCTAGTACCTACCCACCGCCCAAAATTTATGATTGGAGACTTTCACTAATCAATTGCCAACTCCTTATACTACCTCTGTGTTCCTACCTTGAA
This sequence comes from Sequoia sempervirens, assembly GCA_007258455.2. Classification (NCBI taxonomy): domain Eukaryota; kingdom Viridiplantae; phylum Streptophyta; class Pinopsida; order Cupressales; family Cupressaceae; genus Sequoia; species Sequoia sempervirens. Next base: position 81,550 of record VDFB02185287.1, read on the forward strand.
AAGTAATTAGCTTAAAATCTGTATTTCTTCATGTATTTATTTACTTCTATGCATAGTGGAGCTCTGTTTATTGATCTATCTTTTAATTTACAATTCATTTGCACAATGTAGATCTGCATAAGTTTCATTTTGAAACCTATAAGCAAATGTCTAGTATATATTCTCCTGTTGGGTACTTTGTTTTTGTTTGTTAAAAAGGTTCAGATTTATGCAAGCTGGTCTTCAAGGCTGTACGCTGCACATTGATCCTTGGGCACCACTAAATACAATACTTTGAGAAAATAGGTATTTATCATGCTGCACCAGATGGCGATCTAAAACACATCATGCATAGAGGAGTGGGGTTGAAGCATATTATTTCTGGTTTCTCTTGTACAAAAATCTTTTTTTTTTTTGCCTTCCTTGCTCTCTTGCAGGGGTCAAGTTACACGAGAAGAAAGGGCGAGATTATGGGATGCACGCTCAAAGCTTCTATTATTATTATTATTATTATAATTTATACTCTCTTTATTGATTCTTACAAACACGGGAGCTTGTTTTTATTTGCATGGCTATCACACTATTACTTAAACATTTAGACCTAAGAGAAATCGGCTACAAGGGCTATGAAAATTTAGTCAAAGTGCAAATTCAGTATTTCTCTTTGTTTTTCCTTTTCTTTCATAGGTAAAAGTGATGGAATCATACAGGGACATAATGCAGTATAAGACATTCTATGCCCATTTCTATTTTTAATCATTATAAACCTACTTGTAGTATGAACAGGGTAACAGGGAGCAGAAATACAATCTCTCAAACACTTCCTTGGTTACAAACCGTTAGTATCTAAATATTTACAAATAAAATGGAACAGAGGTGGCAAAAATAATGTTTGAATAAGGGTTTCCTTGCATATACGTTTTTTTTTTTTTTTTCATCACAAATGATTAACTCAATACAATATGATTCTTTATTCTTGCTTAGTTCTCAATACTTTCATTTTCCTTCTTGCATCTCAATGAACACATTGTTGTACTAATCAACAGAAAGTTGGTACAAATTCAATTTACATAATATTTTCTTTAAATGACAAATGAATATATCGCTTTTTATACCACACTTTTTCTTTACTACTAACTCATAGAGTATGCCAACCATTTTAGACTTGCTCTTTTTTTGTATTTTCTCTCCAAAACAAAATGCTAACTATTAATATTACAATAGTATTGTACAAAAAAAATACAAGGATTTATTACCCCATTCCTATATTGATTGATATGAAACTCGTCTACTTAAAAGCTACATTCTTTCCTCAATACTTAAGAAGACAAATAACTTGCACCCCCCATGAACAAGGTCTTGCTCTATTCCATCTTTAATAACATAAATATAAGCCTTTTAAAGAATCACAACCTTTGATGCAACTTGGTCTTTTCCATTCTCTTTCATGTTACAAACAAATGCTAGCTTTTCATTTTACAAATGAGTTTAAAGAAATACAATGAAATATACACAACTGGTTAAGGCTTGCTCTCCACCCTACTATAATGGCATCATGGAGCTTCGTGGGCTCTAGCCATATCCCCGAGCAAGGTATTATTTTATCTCCATGATGATAAATGGAGTCTTTTCTCATTTTTACAAAGGGATAAACTAACATAGCACAAATTTGGTGCACCTAGGTTTTCTACTTTCTATTTCCAACCATGATCCATACACATTGTCACCTCCTTACAATAAACAAGTAAATGAAAATAGAAAGAACTTATCTTTTTTTTTTTGTGGGTGTGAGGATTGAACTCTTTTATCCATCTTTCCTCTCCAAGCCAAGCCATCTTCACTATCTCCCCAAAATAGGTGGACTCCTCTCCTCTTCTCATTCTTTCTACAATCTCCACTAAAGTTCTCCAAGAGGAGAAGTGGGTAACACCCCCTCATTCTTTTTCTTCAAAATATATAGAGTTTCAACTTGCAAATCTTGGATGGGGATGTGTGGAGTGTCCTCCTTCTCCATAAATGAGGGTCATTTCCTTATTAAAGAGGATACATGCACTCGGACAATACCTCAATCTTTTCACCACCCATCCACTCAAAATTCGCCACTCTTCATTATGAGGACTTTTGAAAAGTCAAATCATGTCCTTGGGACCATATTGCATGCCCACTTGACCACTACAACTATGGTATAGACCCTAGGGGGTTTATTTTTGTATCCCAACTAAATAAATTGACCAACAACCCTCTTTAAATTCCCACTTAAGGTTCCATCCGAGTTTCACACTTGGATAAGGGTTCTTAAACCTTAACCCCAACTTACATCTCACATGACACAATCAAATAACCTTTCAACCCAAAAGAATAAACATAGTAACTATTTTCTCTCGGCTCCAAAATAAGGAAATCAAGTACATAAGCACAAAAGGGTGTCTTTCAATTTGTTCTCATTGGTTTTGTGTTCTCGTATTAGCACCCCTTTTCTTTCCTGCACATTACCAATGAAATCATAAGCAACAATCATATATCACATTAATTTGGTAACTAAAATAAGATTTAATTGTGCAATCATTTCATTAAAATTCCAATTCACATTCATAGTTTATAAGTGCCCAATACTTCCATGGCAAAGATAATAAAACGAACTCAAAGATAAGGAAATACCGACACGATTTTCGGCGGAAGTCGCAAACCCATTTCGCGCAGAATATCGCTTTGTCCTGAACAATTCAAGTTATTCCGTTCGCGTACCGGCGGGTTACCGAAACCATTGTACCGCATACGTATCCGAGGTTCCGTACATGCCTCCAGAGCGCTGGCTTTTATGGCTTATAAGCAAAGGAGCCAAAGATAATACGTACTTAATATCATATAAAAAGAGAAATATATGTACATATCATATAACAAAATGTAAATTAAAGATCATCAAATGTCAAATACTAAAGATCAACAAATAAGCAAATGTATGTATATCATATAAGCAAATGTAAGTTAGAGATTATCAAATCTCAAATACTAAGATCATCATGTATAAGCAAATACATGTGGTAAAGATAATAAATCTAGTGTGCATGACCTAATATGAATGTCTACTCCTAGTCGAATGGCCATCTGAATGAGAACGGTCCTGCTCTGATGGATGTGCTGAGCCCTGCAAATAAAATTATGTACAAGATGTGTTAAATACATATAATTTTTATTAAATAAATTTTATGAAAGTTATTTTTAAATGAACTTGTATTTTTAAATATCAATCTAGATATATGCATACATAAATATATTGCATGTACATATACACATGTGATTATATAAAATGTAAAACTCACATGTCCACTAACAACAGATTCATCCATAGAGTCCATCGATCATGCACAATGCGGACCAAGGCTGAGGTGATATGAGGTATGTCCACCTACTTAATATATATACATATATATATCAACTTACATGAATATCTAGTTAAAAAAATTAAAAATAATGAAAAAAGAATTGAAACATGCACATGCACACATACATGCACATAATCCGATATCGGATAACCTAAGTCCTCTGAAACGGTCACCTCCACCATATCCACCAAACGGTCAAGCAATGAATCAACATCTACATCAATCTAATCTATCCCATGTCGTGCCAGAAATGATGAATGTAGAGGACTATGAAGGTGAGATGGCATCGGCAATGATGAACCAGAACCAATCAACATATCAGTAAAACCCATAATTTGTGCAGCTGCCGAATGAACTATAGGTGGATCCTGATGCACACTAGTGCTCGACTGAGAGTGATGGGATCCTAGAACTGAATGACCTCTGCATCTCAAATGATCTCTAACATGCTCTATACCAATCCCATTGTCTGATTCAATGTGGGCATATGCCTCTAACAGGTCCTCAGCCAAACAATGCAGAGTCATGTGTGCCATATCTCTTGTAAGTGCATCAAGTTGTGTAGGAGTAGGGATACCGACCACTATAAAAGGATCCATGGTGGTCCACTGTTCTGATAATGGCATGGATTGGGAATGTATGGACATCAAATAATGACCTACATGATCATCAAATATCCTAGTGGTGGCAGCCGCAATGTCACCTATAGTGTCAATTGCATCCTTTTGGGAAGCAACAACAACCTCATCTGCTATGGGGGCTAGAGCTGGGGTGAGAGCAGGAGACCTCTCACCAACCAATACCCTAAACACTGGGGGTGGTCTATCTACTCGACAATAGGTGGGCCTATCAGCAATCCTGCCACACCCTTGACCAGCATATGGTGGAATGTCCAGGTAGTTAACTTTGAGCCCCAAATGGACCTCAGAATACAACTACTAAACAAAATATAATAGAATCTGGTCATTGTTTGGGTATAGACCATGTGTTGCGAGAAATTGTGGGTAGATCAATGAGGCCATAACATGATCGACACATCTAGTGGCTTGGTATCCCCTAACCTTACGCACATTTTGATAAAATGGAAAACAAGTGGTTTTTATCATTTCTTTGGTGACACTATCCTGTATTTGTTTAATGGGAATGTCACCATGTACTTCTTCCCGTATGCGGGAGAGAATAGCAGCTACTCTATCTGAAAGATTGGCCTAAAAAATTATAATATTCAACATTCTCATCACAAATTATATATGAAAACTAAGGATCATTTGGTTATATATATTTTCATAGATTTAAAATTTGAATATTTATTACTATAACATACAATTCATTACAATTAGATTTTTAAATAATATTGTAATAATTTATTATGTCTTTGAAATTTGTTTTGTGGATTTTAATGTTGTTTTTTAAATTTAAGTTAGAGTAAGTAGAATCTAATGAGATACTTTAAAAAGATTCAAGTTTTATAATTTAAATCTCCCTCTTATAAATATAGTTTTTTCTAGTCTTACAATTTCTTGTGTCATCTGTTCAATTATTTTAGCTATGGATCTAGCCACAATCTTGTAGGAGGTATTAAGAAGAGTAATTAGTATCCACCCTCAGATAAAAAAATATTTTTCCTTTATGAATTAATTTATCAACCCTTGATTAATAGAATTTAAATGATGGATCCCTTTGATAAAGCTACTTTTTATACCTCATAGAGTCCTCCTTGATGAATGGACATATTGTTTTAAGGAATTGTGTAGCTAAACCATCTATTCCAAGAATTTTTGAGTATTCAAATCCTTCAAGGAAATATCAACCTCCTCAAGGGTGAATAAATTATCTAAATGTGCCTATTTTTTGAGACCAATTATTTTGGGTATGCAAGTTCCAATCAATTCCTCAACTATATCTTGACGTGGATCTCCTTCAACTAGATCAATTAAAAATTATTTGTAATGTTGGAGGAAAATGGATTTAATATCATTAGAGTTGTCATGGAACTACCTCTCTTGATCAGCGATAGATATTATCCACTCTCGAGAATTTAAATATGTTCGAGATAACTAAAAAATAATTTGTATCCCTTATATCCTTTCATCCAATGTAGCCTATCTCTTAATTGAGATCCTCTACCACAATTAAGTTCAAATCTTCTAAGTTTTATTTCAATGGAAGCAACCACTCATTGTAGAAAAGTTATTAGTAAGTGCTAAAGCCAAAACAAGTTTTTTTTTTTTTCTATTTGGATACATATTTTTTTTCCATTCTAGATCTCTTTCTCTAGCCATATTCTTATTGTAAGATCATAGTAAGGTAGTGCAATAGATTTAATCGCATCATTCCACAATTGTATCCACTTACCATTTTGATGAGCTCTAGAAACATCAACCAAAGGGATATTAGGGAAGCAAGGTGATCAATTTGATTGAGGTGGGAAGTATTGAGCTTGAAGGATAGATTATTAGGTATGAGGAATAAGAAGTTTGAAAATTTTAAAGAATTGGGAGGTGATATGTGAGATAGGTTTAATAGAATCTACTTAAATAAGGGTGTTTTATGGAGATGGGACAATGGAAAGAGAAATAACTAAGTTTTAATCTATCAATACAAATAATTTTCTCTTAGTTCACCATCTCTTTAGTTGGTCCAAGTGAGCTAGTGATCAGTATAAGAATATTTTTTGTCTAAAATGGGATCTAAACCCCTCATGGTATTTCTAGTTAAAATGTAGGAATTCAATTATTTTTTAGAGAGTTTATGAGAACTAAACCAACTTGTATCTTGGTTTTTTCCACCATATCATATTCACCTCCTTGTAGCCATTTAGTCATAGGGAGGGAATAAAAATCCATTCCCATATAGATGAGGAGTCATTAGGCATACAATAAAGAAAAAATGAATAGGGGTAAGTGCACCAAGATGGTTCCCAAAAAAGGGGCTTAAGTGGCCACTTTTTTTCTGAAATCAGGAAATACTGACCTTGGACATGAAATTGAGGATAGCTACACTCAAAATTTTTAGATGGAACAAAAACAAGGACCGTAGTGCTCTGAGTCTACTTTCTAAACTACTAATTTATTTGAAAATGGTTGAGATTAAGGGTTCAAGAGGGACACACACAAATTGTTGTTGTTTCTCACGTAAAACGTAATTACAGCAACTCTTGTGTGACCCGAAAGCACGGAGGACTTTTTGTAGTATTTTTAAAATCGCTCCAATCAGAAGTTAGATAACAGTATGTAGTAGGGATAGGATTTTTTTTGATAATTTTTTATTAATTTTCTAAGTGGGCACTTCCTAAAAAGCAGAATTTTGGCCGTACTCCCCCTAAATTTTTTTGAAACTACTAGGATTTTTTAAAATTTATTTTTTTTAAATTGTAGAATGGAGTCTAGTTTCTAAAATGTAATTTATTTGAAATTTTGATGAACAGTTAATTTATAACAAAAAAAACATTAAACACTGCTTTTTGGAAAAAAACATACATACAAACAAAATAAATGATGGATGAAAGGCTTAACATTGTTAGAAAGTGAAAAATTAAGCATCATGGAAAGCTAATAAAGAACCTAACATTACCCATGTGTTCATTTTCTGATATTGAACTATTAGATGCAATCTTGATGGTGAGCACGAACCCGATTATGTGAAAATTTGTTGAATTTGGAAAAAACACGTCTCTGGTCTTTGGGAATGCCCTCCAAGCCTTTGGGTTGGTATTCCAAGGCAAATACCAAAGAAAATTTACAAAGAAAACTATAACGCGAACGTGTTATTTGTTATTTTGGCCACAAAAGTGCGACCATTTCGGTGCACTTACCCATAGGTATTCCTTGGATTAGTAGTAAG
>VDFB02185287.1:88854-105686 GCA_007258455.2 Sequoia sempervirens
TCGTCTACTTAAAAGCTACATTCTTTCCTCAATATTTAAGAAGACAAATAACTTGCACCCCCCCATGAACAAGGTCTTGCTCTATTCCATCTTTAATAACATAAATATAAGCCTTTTAAAGAATCACAACCTTTGATGCAACTTGGTCTTTTCCATTCTCTTTCATGTTACAAACAAATGCTAGCTTTTCATTTTACAAATGAGTTTAAAGAAATACAATGAAAGACACACAACTGGTTAAGGCTTGCTCTCCACCCTACCGTAATGGCATCATGGAGCTTCGTGGGCTCTAGCCATACCCCCGAGCAAGGTATTATTTTATCTCCATGATGATAAATGGAGTCTTTTCTCATTTTTACAAAGGGATAAACTAACATAGCACAAATTTGGTGCACCTAGGTTTTCTACTTTCTATTTCCAACCATGATCCATACACATTGTCACCTCCTTACAATAAACAAGTAAATGAAAATAGAAAGAACTTATCTTTTTTTTTTTGTGGGTGTGAGGATTGAACTCTTTTATCCATCTTTCCTCTCCAAGCCAAGCCATCTTCACTATCTCCCCAAAATAGGTGGACTCCTCTCCTCTTCTCATTCTTTCTACAATCTCCACTAAAGTTCTCCAAGAGGAGAAGTGGGTAACACCCCCTCATTCTTTTTCTTCAAAATATATAGAGTTTCAACTTGCAAATCTTGGATGGGGATGTGTGGAGTGTCCTCCTTCTCCATAAATGAGGGTCATTTCCTTATTAAAGAGGATACATGCACTCGGACAATACCTCAATCTTTTCACCACCCATCCACTCAAAATTCGCCACTCTTCATTATGAGGACTTTTGAAAAGTCAAATCATGTCCTTGGGACCATATTGCATGCCCACTTGACCACTACAACTATGGTATAGACCCTAGGGGGTTTATTTTTGTATCCCAACTAAATAAATTGACCAACAACCCTCTTTAAATTCCCACTTAAGGTTCCATCCGAGTTTCACACTTGGATAAGGGTTCTTAAACCTTAACCCCAACTTACATCTCACATGACACAATCAAATAACCTTTCAACCCAAAAGAATAAACATAGTAACTATTTTCTCTCGGCTCCAAAATAAGGAAATCAAGTACATAAGCACAAAAGGGTGTCTTTCAATTTGTTCTCATTGGTTTTGTGTTCTCGTATTAGCACCCCTTTTCTTTCCTGCACATTACCAATGAAATCATAAGCAACAATCATATATCACATTAATTTGGTAACTAAAATAAGATTTAATTGTGCAATCATTTCATTAAAATTCCAATTCACATTCATAGTTTATAAGTGCCCAATACTTCCATGGCAAAGATAATAAAACATTTCAAAATGAAATACAAGCACATTTTCATGAAATCACACTATGCATTGCCTGAAATATATCTAAGCATCTATAAGTATATAACAAAATTAAGATTGTATTATTCACATGCAAAGCGGGGTCTTACAAAACACATGTACATACATGTAAAGGGATTCAATACATATAAACATAACACATATTATAAGCAAAGAGGCAAATGTCTGTATATATCATATAAGAAAATATATGTACATATCATATAACCAAAATGCAAATTAAAGATCATCAAATGTCAAATACTAAAGATCAAAAAATAAGCAAATGTATGTATATCATATAAGCAAATGTAAATTAGAGATCATCAAATCTCAAATACTAAAGATCATCATGTATAAGCAAATACATGTGGTAAAGATCATAAATCTAGTGTGCATGGCCTAATATGAATGTCTACTCCTAGTCGAATGGCCATATTTATGAGAAAGGTCCTACTCTGATGGATGTGCTGAGCCCTGCAAATAAAATTATGTACAAGATGTGTTAAATACATATAATTTATATTAAATAAATTTTATGAAAGTTATTTTTAAATGAACTTGTATTTTTAAATATCAATCTAGATCTATGCATACATAAATATTGCATGTACATATACATGTGTGATTATATAAAATGTAAAACTCACATGTCCACTGGCAGCAGATTCATGCATAGAGTCACATTGATCATGCACACAATTTGGACCAAGGCTAGGAGTGATATGAGGTTTGTCCACCTGTAATAATATATAGCACATATATATATCACAGCTTACATGAATATCTAGTTAAAAGAAATTAGAAATAATGAAAAAAGAATTGAAACATGCACATGCACACATACATGCACATAATCCGATATCGGATAACCTAAGTCCTCTGAAACGGTCACCTCCACCATATCCACCAAACGGTCAAGCAATGAATCAACATCTACATCAATCTAATCTATCCCATGTCGTGCCAGAAATGATGAATGTAGAGGACTATGAAGGTGAGATGGCATCGGCAATGATGAACCAGAACCAATCAACATATCAGTAAAACCCATAATTTGTGCAGCTGCCGAATGAACTATAGGTGGATCCTGATGCACACTAGTGCTCGACTGAGAGTGATGGGATCCTAGAACTGAATGACCTCTGCATCTCAAATGATCTCTAACATGCTCTATACCAATCCCATTGTCTGATTCAATGTGGGCATATGCCTCTAACAGGTCCTCAGCCAAACAATGCAGAGTCATGTGTGCCATATCTCTTGTAAGTGCATCAAGTTGTGTAGGAGTAGGGATACCGACCACTATAAAAGGATCCATGGTGGTCCACTGTTCTGATAATGGCATGGATTGGGAATGTATGGACATCAAATAATGACCTACATGATCATCAAATATCCTAGTGGTGGCAGCCGCAATGTCACCTATAGTGTCAATTGCATCCTTTTGGGAAGCAACAACAACCTCATCTGCTATGGGGGCTAGAGCTGGGGTGAGAGCAGGAGACCTCTCACCAACCAATACCCTAAACACTGGGGGTGGTCTATCTACTCGACAATAGGTGGGCCTATCAGCAATCCTGCCACACCCTTGACCAGCATATGGTGGAATGTCCAGGTAGTTAACTTTGAGCCCCAAATGGACCTCAGAATACAACTACTAAACAAAATATAATAGAATCTGGTCATTGTTTGGGTATAGACCATGTGTTGCGAGAAATTGTGGGTAGATCAATGAGGCCATAACATGATCGACACATCTAGTGGCTTGGTATCCCCTAACCTTACGCACATTTTGATAAAATGGAAAACAAGTGGTTTTTATCATTTCTTTGGTGACACTATCCTGTATTTGTTTAATGGGAATGTCACCATGTACTTCTTCCCGTATGCGGGAGAGAATAGCAGCTACTCTATCTGAAAGATTGGCCTAAAAAATTATAATATTCAACATTCTCATCACAAATTATATATGAAAACTAAGGATCATTTGGTTATATATATTTTCATAGATTTAAAATTTGAATATTTATTACTATAACATACAATTCATTACAATTAGATTTTTAAATAATATTGTAATAATTTATTATGTCTTTGAAATTTGTTTTGTGGATTTTAATGTTGTTTTTTAAATTTAAGTTAGAGTAAGTAGAATCTAATGAGATACCTTAAAAAGATTCAAGTTTTATAATTTAAATCTCCCTCTTACAAATATAGTTTTTTCTAGTCTTACAATTTCTTGTGTCATCTGTTCGATCAATTATTTTAGCTGGATGCGTAGAAAGTAGTGAATGAACGCGGGTGGTATGCGAGGATCGCGGTAAGAAAATTTTTGGACATTTGGGGTGTGTGGCTAAACCATCTATTCCAATGGCAGTGATTTCAGGTCCTTAGGGAAATATCAGCCTCCTCAGGGTGAATGGGGTGTCTAGATGTTGCCTGTTTTTTGGAATGGTATTTTGGTGTGGGGTGCTTGATCAGTCTCAGCTGCTTAATGGCGGTGGATCTCTCCTTTTAACTAGGTCAATTAAAATTATTTGTAATGTTGGAGAGAATAGTTTAATATCATTAGAGTTGTCATGGAACTACCTCTCTTGATCAACGATAGATATTATCCACTTTCGAGAATAATAAATATGTTGAGGGAGATAACTAAAAAATAATTTGTATCCCTTATATCCTTTCCTCCAATGTAGCCTATCTCTTAATTGAGATCCTCTACCACAATTAAGTTCAAATCTTCTAAGTTTTATTTCAATGGAAGCAACCACTCATTGTAGAAAAGTTATTAGTAAGTGCTAAAGCCAAAACAAGTTTTTTTTTTTTTCTATTTGGATACATATTTTTTTTCCATTCTAGATCTCTTTCTCTAGCCATATTCTTATTGTAAGATCATAGTAAGGTAGTGCAATAGATTTAATCGCATCATTCCACAATTGTATCCACTTACCATTTTGATGAGCTCTAGAAACATCAACCAAAGGGATATTAGGGAAGCAAGGTGATCAATTTGATTGAGGTGGGAAGTATTGAGCTTGAAGGATAGATTATTAGGTATGAGGAATAAGAAGTTTGAAAATTTTAAAGAATTGGGAGGTGATATGTGAGATAGGTTTAATAGAATCTACTTAAATAAGGGTGTTTTATGGAGATGGGACAATGGAAAGAGAAATAACTAAGTTTTAATCTATCAATACAAATAATTTTCTCTTAGTTCACCATCTCTTTAGTTGGTCCAAGTGAGCTAGTGATCAGTATAAGAATATTTTTTGTCTAAAATGGGATCTAAACCCCTCATGGTATTTCTAGTTAAAATGTAGGAATTCAATTATTTTTTAGAGAGTTTATGAGAACTAAACCAACTTGTATCTTGGTTTTTTCCACCATATCATATTCACCTCCTTGTAGCCATTTAGTCATGGGGAGGGAATAAAATCCATTCCATATAGATGAGAGTCATTAGGCATACAATAAGAAAAATGAATGAGGGTGGGTGCACCAGAGATGGTTCCCCAAAAAGGCTTAGAGGTGGCCACTTTTTCTGAAATCGGGAAATCATAGAGCCTTGGATGTGAAATTGAGGATAGCTACACTCAAAATTTTTAGATGGAACAAAACAAAGACCGTAGTGCTCCGAGTCTACTTTCTAAACTACTAATTTATTTTGAAAATGGTTGAGATTAAGGGGTTCAAAAGGGGGACACACACAAATTGTTGTTGTTTCTGTCAGAAAAACATAACATAACAACTCTTGTGTGACCCGAGCACGGTGGACTTTTTTGTAGTATTTTTAAAATCCGGCTCAATCAGGAAGTTGGATAACAGGTGTCTTAGTAGGAATTTGGATATTTTCCCGATAATTTTTTAATGAATATTTACGATTTTTTTATTAATTTTCTAAATTTGGGCACTTCCTAAAGAAACAGAATTTTGGCCCGTTGCTCCCCTACAATTTTTGAAACTAATAGATTTTTTTTAAAATTTATTTTTTAAATTGTAGAATGGAGTCTAGTTTCTAAAAAGTAATTTATTTCAAATTTGATGAGCAGTTGAGAATTTATATTGCGAAAAAATACCAAACACTGCTTTTTGAAGAAAAACGGACATACAATCAAAATAAATTATGGATGAAAGGTTTAACATTGTTAGAAAGTGAAAAAAATTACATCGTTGGAAAGCTAATAAGAACCTAACATTACCCATGTGTTGATTTTTCTTGATATTGAACTAAGATACAATCTGATGGTGACCACGAACCGATTATGTGAAAATTTGTTGAATTTGGAAAAAGCTGCGTCTACGGTCTTTGGGAATGCCACCTCAAAAATACTTTGGGTTGGTATTCCAAGGCAAATACCAAAGAAAATTTACAAAGAAAACTATAACGCGAACGTGTTATTTGTTATTTTGGCCACAAAAGTGCGACCATTTCGGTGCACTTACCCATAGGTATTCCTTGGATTAGTAGTAAGCACTAAGCACAATTGTTGTTGGGATCCACTCCTCAATAGATGATAAACTTAGCCAAGTATTAGGAAAGGTGGGTCAACCTTGCATCATAATATTTTGATTTATTATTTTGTCCTCATATTAGGAAATGAGGCATCTCACTTTGTGTTGGTAGTTATTTTTCATTTGTTGAATGCTTCAAGGAAGGTGTCTAAGATGTTCTAAGAGCATATAATATCATTATAGCTTTATAAGATGAAACCCTCTTGTGACATATTATTATGACATTTAAGAGCATGACTATAGAATATTTACAGTAAAGTATTGACCAACATTATGAAAAATCATAACATATCTTTTAAGAAATAGCAACTGTGTCAAGGAAAAAGATGTGGACATTTACAAGAACTTTTTTTTTAAGAAAAAGTGGGAGACCACTTATAATTTTATTTATATATAATATTTTACATATAGCTGGTTCAGGCAGACATACTGGCGGGAAAGAACCAACAAGAAAACCCCCAGTTGCAATCCAAGTAACAAATTTTACAAAATATCAAAAAGACCAGTGAGGTCCTAGTACAAATGACCAATTGTCTGATTACAACGTTACAAAAGCACATTGGTTGAATACATCGGTACATATGCACATTCTCTTATGCACCCAAAATACCCAAAAGAAGACATCATACTAGATATACCCGTGACCCGAATACATAACATGGTGGAGATTACAAAACCTTACTAAACATAAGACTGAAAAGCTAGGAAGCCACATTCAAAAAGATGCAGATTTTCCACCAACATGCTAAAAGCCATTAACCGAGCTTTCTTTTGTTTCCACTCGTTTACCTTTGTGTTGGCAATCATGCTCAAATGAAGGTTTTTATTTGTTAATATCAGGCACATAACGATAACAAAATTTATTTTTGGATGAAGATGGAAGTTGCAAATCATGAATGCAAACATGACTTCTGAAGAAAGAAATGGCATGATATTTTCTTTTTAAATCATCAATCTCCTCCATGGAAATGGCAGATCTATATCTATTTAGAACTTGGTAGAGATGTGAAGAAGTGTCATGCATTGTGGATAATAGCATGCCTTGGAATATGTCAACGTAGGTCTCTTCTTATGAAACAAAACCTTCTTTGAATAATTAACATTATAAATTAATACAGTTTGGCGAGCATATTGTATAATCACACTAGAAACCAATAATGGAAGATTGAGAGTCTCAACTAAGAATTCCACCTTATAGATAACAGTCATACTAGAAGCCAACAACTAAAGACCAAATTTCATAAATAAAGTTCATGTGTTATATATCATGCCTTTGAGGGGTCCACAAGTACCATGAGCCTTTTTGGCCCTCCATCTAAATGCATCCATTCCAAGACCATTGGGAGGTGGGTACATACAATATGAGCCAAGTATTGTTAATTCCACAATGTTAGTGTGAAGAGGTACATAATTTATTCCAGGCATCTTAATTCTCATATAGAGTTACAACTTAGTCAATTTCTCAATGTATGAGTTCCATATATTTGTAAATTTTTCTTAATATAAAAGCATATTTTATTTCATTAAAATTAACCTATCTATTCCATGTTACAAAGGATGCTCTTATTTTAAATTATAAGTATATAATTCAAAATTAATTAGTAATTTTCAAGATAGAGTACACATAATTTCTTTAGTTAAAATAAAATAATATTCTTATTTTATGTGAGAGTTATGTAGAAAGGCCAGTTTGATGTCGAAAATGGCTTCTTTCAGCCCACATTTTCTAAATTTTTATCATGTTACATTATGAGTGAATAATCTCAATTATATAGCCAAGCACATCAAAAATTTATAGATTGGAAAGAAAAATAATCACACATTTATCATATTTTTATATGTATAAAGTTTCTACCATCAAACTATTTATACTTATAGATTAAATTATTTTTGAATTTGGTTATTTGGGTTCAACATGTCATGCTCTAGGATTTTCTTGTGTTTTCACCATGTTGTCATGTGTAGATAGCTATGTATTTTATAGGTTTAGGAATTTTAGAGGAAGGCAAGGTTGAACAAAATGCATAAGGATGAGATGGAGCCTTGTTTACCTTAGGATTTTGTTGACTCCCTTTGAGCATAATCGAGGGGTGGTTGGTCCTCTTGTAGACATGACTAATTTAGAAGGTCTTGCCAAGAGAAATTTAGAGGAGATTGGTAGAGACAAGAATCATGTTACAGATGGATTAGTTGGAGTTCATTGCCTCTACCATTCTCTTGAATTGCAACATTCACTTATTGGAATTTCTTCAAATAATTTAAAAATATGAAGAAGGTTCAAGTTTAGAAGATTATAGGAACCCTTTATTCCCTTTGGTCTCAAGTTTGGAAACTAAAGATGGAAACTCCATTACAAACCTGAACTAGGTTTGAATTCATGGAAAAGGATAAGGTTCACAATAAGATATAGTTCCTTGAAGAATTTTGGATTCAAGTTGTGAAATGATAGATCTACTAATTTTTTTGGGAAAATGACCCTCTTTATTAGATACATTGCCACTATTGATGGAGTATTTCTAATTGGATGTTATTTTTCTAACTTACAACTATATTTTTCTTGTTGTTGTTCCATGCCAATATGATTGATCATTTTTTGTCTCTTTATTGGTCTTTGTAAAAGGGTGGGGCCCTTTCAAAATTTCTATTTCTAATTCATAAATTCAACCAAATGTATTTACCCTAAAATTAAAATGTAAATAATTTAAACTTTAAAATAGTCTTTTTTGATATTATATAATAGCCTCATGTATTTAATTTATAAATCCTATTATTTTTTATGTTTAATTTCAAAATTTTAATGCTCTCAAGTATAGATTAAAAGCACACATTCTTTACATTTTTTCTCTTTCTTTTGTACTATTTTGTATATGGGTGTCTTATATGCATTGCCTCAAACATATAATTTTGATGTCCTATACCTAGTTCTAAATGTAGTTTTATGAATGTATTCATCCTTTATTCTTTGCTAATTGTAATTGAATATTAGACCTATTTTTTAAAATATCGCCACCCCTCTCAATTAGTAAAATAAGTCATCTATTTTAGGTGGTGGATATTAATGTTAATTGTTTATTTATTGAACATACATAATCAAGACAACTTGGAAAAGTGTCTTATCTTTCGTTTTCATAAAAATAGTTGGAGCATCCCATGACAAGACACTAGAACATATAAATCCTTTCTTTAAAATCTCATTTAGGTTCAATCCTTTAATTCATGCAAATATGAAGTGTTTGTTTGATAGGGATCTCTAGATATAGGGGCTAATTCATGCATGAACTCTATTAAAAAATAAAACACCAATTTAGGAGGAAACATGAGGAATTCATTCTAGGATTTAGACATCCTAAGACTTTTGTAATGGAGGTTATTTTCATTTGAATGGTTCTCATTCACTTTTACTAAATAAAAATTAACAACAAACAAGGCACACCCTTTTCTTTATTCTCTTTTGAGTTGTAAAATAGAAAATTTAATAATACCTCCATTCCTTCTAATCCTAATAGAACTATTTTATTATACATTTCATTCAAACAATCTAGTTTCTTTCCTCTAAATTTATTCTTCGATTCATACATTTAGTTCACCAACCATTTTTGGAGTAATGTCATAAGACTCAAAGGCAAAATATGAAGAATTTCATCCAAGTTTCCATTGCATGCACCCTAAACTTTATATCATGAACTGTTTGATATAATTTCTCAAATAAATTTGTTAATGAAATGTTTTGATATAATGTCTCAAAATAAATTTCCAAAGAGTGTTTCTTTGACGAGGTTTTACAGAAATAGTGTTTCTTTTTTGATATAATGTCCTCCTCACAAATTTCCAATAGTCTTTTGATATAATGCCTCAAATAAATTTGTTAATGAACTGCTTATAGGTGCATACAATGGAAACACTTTACTATCATACTCCATCAAAATACCATGAACTATTTGATAATGCCCTAAATAAATTTGTTAATGAATTGTTTGATATAATGCTCAAATAAATTGGAGGTGCCCCGGTAGAAATGCATGCAAAATGTGAAGCATAGACGGCATGTTAATTTTTGACAAAGTAGAAATGTATCATCGAAATAGTGTATGTTGAAAAGACTTTAGAAACTTTCAAACAAATGCAGTTTCCATTCAACAAATTTGCAAAATTTCACATTTAGGTGGTTTAGAAATGCAATTGTAACAACACATTTTGAAGCCCGGCGAAATTTGAATCTGGACAAAACCGGTGATATGTAAGTCGGGTTCATCGTGATGAAGTTAGTTTTTCGCCTACCTGGATGTCTCACGTATGCCACGCGAAGTTTTCGCAAAAGCGCCCATGTGCTGACAGCCCTGATTTTTATGCCCATTTGAGGGGGGGCCAATCAACCCTACGTTCAAACCTAACGCCCAAATTAATTTTGTTTGGTGTTTCTAGGTCTCACGATAAAAGATGGTTTGGCCAAACCATAGAGTTCAACTGAACCCATTGAGTATGGGGAAAGGAAGAAAAATCAAATTTCCTTCCTCATAAAATTTGTAAACCACTATTGTGGTTTGACCCCAATACTTGGTCAAATGGAGAGGTCTACCTATGGAGGATGCAACTTGGATGACTAAGGATGATATTATCAAACATGGTTGTACAATTGCAGGTCTGTCATCAAGTGGAACTTGAGTTCTCTTTGTCTTGGAGTATGGTGTAGGGGCACCCACAAGTTGTCATGCCTCTAAGGATCAAATTTTTCATTTTAATTTTTCTTGTGATGATTTCATGTAATAAGGTCTAAGAAGACCATTTCATGTTTCTTTGAGTCTACTTTGAGTCATTAAGGGTGAGTTAGTGTGCAAATGTAAAAAGTGACAATGTTGTCAAAGTTGCACAAATCAACTTTTGCATTTTGTTGTCAAGTGGAAGATGAACCGTTGGAATTTGAAAATCTGATGTAGGAGCATCCTTGGTTCCTGGCAATCTTGCATCAACCAAAAAAAATAGAAGTTTTCTTTTAGTCTTTTGTTCTTGTTATGTTCTTGATTAGTTCATGT
The DNA here is from genome assembly GCA_007258455.2 of Sequoia sempervirens. NCBI lineage: Eukaryota > Viridiplantae > Streptophyta > Pinopsida > Cupressales > Cupressaceae > Sequoia > Sequoia sempervirens. The sequence goes on from VDFB02185287.1 coordinate 99,770, forward strand.
TGGTGGATTCATCACATTTTCTCACTAGACCCTGGATCTACATATTCATTGTAGACATGTAAATTTTCCTTATTCTAAGATTTATGCACGATTCGATCTTTTTTCTAGCAAGTTATTGATTCTGAATTTCATGGTAGTTTCTTGAATCGACACCGGAATAATTTTCAAGCCTAACGGTTAATTTGATCATTGTGAATCATTCTCGTAGCTAGTGAATCTTAACGGTGTGATTTTAAATGTTCCATGGAGTGTCCTTGACCTTAATTATAGGTCCACACTTCATCCTATGCATTCACTAAGGAGTAATTCAAATTTGAGGCCAACCTAATCATGCACACATTACATTTTCTTTCATTTTAGATTATAATAATCTTTGGCCGACATAGATGTTTCAAGACTCGTACATGTGATATAAATCTTGTAATAGATCATTAGGAAATAAATGAATAATAAGTAGATAAGTTCTTGATCTGAATTGTAAGATTTCAGCTCTCATATAGGAGCATATTGGAATGTTGTATTTTTGAACATGTGGTATTAGGCCTATGATCCGAATCTGTAAGCCTAGATGTTGCCGGCCGATTGTAATTGAGATTTATGTTAATGATAATTTTTGCATCTACATTTTCCTCTATATTTTATGTTTCTTTTGTTGTGTTACTCTTGCTACATGGTCCAGATTGTTCTCTTTGAGGACCCTCCTACCGTGGCTACACTAGATTGGTATCAAAGTGAGATTTGATCCATGTGAGGTCGTTAGAATTCACAGAGTCTTGTTGAAGATTTGTTGTGGGGTGGTGGATTGAGGATCCAACCTGCAACTGCAAAGGACTTGTGTAAAGATGGTGGGAAGGAGAAATTTTAGAGGAAATGGAGTGCGTGGAAATTCAAACCAAGCTTTAATGGAGATGGTGAGAGGAATTGTTTCTAGATTAGATGCAGTTGAAATGATCTAGAGGATAGGTCGACTAGTTGATGATGTGAGTGATGAAGAGGTAGAAGTACAAGAGGAAAGAGGAAGAGAAGATCAACTAGCCTGGATCAGGGAGAAAAGAGGTTCATAAGAGCCCTAACTAGAGTGAATACAAAACCACATTTCAATCCACCAGATTATAATGGTAAGTTGGATTCAAAAGAATTGTTTGATTGGATAATAGAGATGGAAAAGTATTTTGATTTTGAAGGTACCATTGAAGATAAGAAGGTGAAATTTTCTTGTACAAAGTTGAAAGGACATGCATCCCTTTGGTGGGAAAATTTGTAGAAATATAGGAAAAGAAGAGGAAAGGAAAAGATCAAGTCATGGGATTGGATCATGAATACGTTGAAGATAAAGTTTATGTGTGCAAATTATCAAATTAGTTTGTTTCGAAAGTTGCAAAATTTGAAGCAGAAGGAGTCAAGTGTGACATAGTATACTGAAGAGTTCTATAAGTTGAATATCAAATTTGGACATTCAGAGGATGAGATCGAGCAAGTGGCTAGATATGTGAATGGATTGAGGTCTTCTATACAACATGAGATCAGTTTGATTAAGTTGTAGAGTGTGGAAGAAGCATATCAGTGTACCCTGAAAGTAGAAGAGAAGCTGAATAAAAGACATGAACATAGATAGAGAGGAAGAGGTGTAAGATTTCAGAGAGAAATATTTTTTACTCGAGGAGGAAGAGGAACTTTTGTAGATAAGAATAAAGATAAGGAAGTCAACAAGAATGAAAATTCATACCATAGAGGTGATGAAAATTATTACCAAAGAGGAGGATATAGTGGTTACCAAAATGAGGGTTATAGAAAAGATAGGGAACAAGAGAAAGAGTATTCAAGGGAACTTGCTTTAAGTGTGGTGGATGACATAAAGCATTTGAGTGTAATCAGGGAGAGACAAGAAGAAAGACAAAAAACAATAGAAGAACAACCTTTGTTGAGGAAGATCATGTCAAATCATCTAATAAACCGGAAGATGGAGAAGTGTTGGTGAATAGAAGAGTTTTGTGTCAAAGTGAGATGGAGCAGGAACCATTGCAGAGAAAGAATTTGTTTTAGACCAGATGCAAGGTAGCTGGTAAATGTTGCAAACTGATTGTTGACAGTGGAAGCTCAGAGAACCTGGTTTATGAAGAAGTGGTGACCAAATTGAAGTTGGAAAGATTGAAATACCTGAAGCCCTATCAGATAGCATGGATTCAAGAGGAGCATAAGATATTGGTACATGAACAATGTTTGGTAAAATTGAAGATAGGAAATTATCATGATGAAGTTCTATGTGATATCATGCCTATGGTTGTATGCCATGTTTTTTTGGGAAGACCTTGGCAGTATGATAGACAAGCTATTCATGATGGAAAGAAGAATATATATCATTGTTGCTAATGGGATGAAGCAGACTTTGTTTCCACTGGAAGATGTTCCTAAAGTTGAGGTTTGTATGAGTGCTAGAATTTGTTTGCTTGATGGAAGGAGATTCCTAGATGGATTGAGACATGAGAGTATGTGTTATGCTTTGGTTCCTAAGAAGGCCAAAGACTTGGAGCATCTAGAAGAACAACTAGAAGAGATAAAGGAGTTGTTGAAAGAATATGAGATCATTCCAGATAATGTACCTGATGGATTACCACCTATGAGGAGTATTAGTCATTGCATGGATCTGATTCCTGGAGCTAGTTTTCCTAATAAAGCAACACATTGGATGATACCAGTAGAGAATGAGGAGTTGAATAGACAAGTTCAAGAATTGTTGAAGAAAGGTTTGATCAGAGAAAGTTTAAGTCCCTATGCAGTACCTATTGTGTTAGCACCTAAGAAGGATGGAGAATGGAGGATGTGTACATACTCTAGAGCCATAAACAAGATCACGGTGAAGTATAGATTTCCTTTTCCCTAGATAGATGACATTATGGATTGTTTGAGTGGAGCTAGATACTTTACAAAGATAGATTTGAAGAGTGGATACCATCATATCAGAATCAGAGAAGGGGATGAGTGGAAGACAACATTTAAGACAAACGAAGGATTGTATGAGTGGTTGGTGATGCCTTTTGGACTAACAAATGTACCAATTAATTTCATGAGGTTGATGAATGAGGTATTGAATAAATTCTTGGGTAAGTTTGTGATTGTTTACTTGGATGACATCTTGTTTTTTAGAAAGACTAGAGAAGAACATTTTTTTGCATATAAGACAAGTTTTGCAAAGGTTGAGAGAAGATAAGTTGTTGATAAACATTAAGAAATGTAGTTTCATGAAGGAGGAATTGGTATATCTGAAAAGAATTGGAGAGGTAAGATCATTTCATGGATTGGCTAGTTTCTACTGAAAGTTCATTAGGAATTTTAGTTCTATTTGCAACCCTATGATGAAAACAATGAGAGGAGATAAGAAGGATTTTAAATGGACATAAGGAGTAGACCAAAGTTTTGAGTTGTTGAAATAGAAGGTGACTAAGCATCCTGTGTTGGCTTTACCAGAATTTAATAAGGTATTTCAAGTAGATTGTGATGCAATTGGAGCAGTATTAAGTCAAGAAGGAAGACCCAGAGTTTGCTCTGTTGAGAATGTCTGAATGGATGATAGGAGAAGATATTCCGTTGTATGACAGGTTCTATGCCATAGAATTAAGCCCCTAGAAGAAGGGAGAACATTACTTGTTGGTTAAGGAGTTTGTGTTGTATATGGATCACCAAAGCTTTGCAATATTTGAATAGTCAAGGAAAGACCAGAGGACACATGATGGTAGAATTCTTAAAGTACCCCTTTCGAACATGTGAGTGTCAAACGTTTCGCCTAATGCCCTGAGCAGGAGAATAAATCTATCACAAAACCCAGAGCGGAGGCACATTAGGTCTGATGAGCTGAAAACCGGTACGAGGAAGAGACCCCAGACTTTGCAGAACCCGGAGAGCCTGGTAAAATGAACCAATCGATGACAGAACAAATGGCCACTCATCATCCTCCCAGAGGATATGTTGTTCTAATTAAATTAGTTGTGTATACCTCAAAGTTCAGTGAGGGATAACTTGGTGAAAGAAAAGCATAATGGTGGCTTATCAGGACACTTTGGAATTGATAAGGCAGTACCATTGGTAAGTGAGAATTAATTTTGGCCACAGACTCATAAGGATGTTAGGAAATTTGTGCAGAGTTGTAGAATTTTTCAAGTTGCAAAAGGGAGTAGTCAGAATTTTGGATTGTATAAGCCTTTGATAGTTCCAAAGAGACCTTGGGGAGGATATCAACATGGATTTCATACTTGGCTTGCCGAAGACACAAAGAAGTAATGATTCTATATTTGTGGTGGTTGATAGATTTTCTAAAATGGCACATTTCATACCTTGTAAGAAGACAACATATGCAGTACATGTAGCAGACTTGTTTTTCCAAGAAGTGGTCAAATTGCATGGATTACCTAGGAGTATTGTTTTAGATAGAGATACAAAGTTTGTTGGCTACTTTTGGAGGACACTTTGGAAGAAGTTGAAGACAGATCTAAAGTTCAGTTCTACTTTTCACCCATAGACTGATGGACAAACAGAGGTAGTTAACAAGAGTTTGGGGAATTTGCTGAGATGCTTGGTTGGAGAGAAGAACGGAAGTTGGGATTTAGTCCTTGCACAAGTAGAGTTTTCATGCAATAATTCAGTGAATAGGAGTGTCAGAAAGAAATATTTTGAGATTGTTACTGGAGTTCACCCTAGAGGTATATTAGAGTTGAGAGACATCAGTATGGATGATTAAAGGAATGTAGAGCAAAGGAATTTGTAGAACATCTGAAGAAAGTGCATACTTAAGTGAAGAAGTAGTTGGAAAATATGAACCAAAAGTATAAGGAGAAAGCAGATGAAAATAGGAGACATAAGGAGTTTGAAGTTGGAGATGAAGTGATGGTATATTTGAGAAAGGAAAGATTTACAGTTGGCACATACAATAAGCTAAAGATGAGGAAGTTCAGACCTTGTAAGATCTTGAAGAGATTTGATTCAAGGAATGCATATGAAGTGGAGTTACTGGATAACATGGGTATATCGATTATATTCAACATTGCAGATCTACATCAGTACCATGAAGTAGAATTCAATGAAGACAATAAAGAAAAATTGGAGGATCAATTTCCTAAACAACAATCAGATGAGATAGAAGAGATTTTGGATATCAGAGATGGGAGAAAGACTTGTGGGAAATAGTACAAAGAATATCTTGTGAAATGGAAGGGTAGACCACTAGAGGATTCTTCTTGGATTCCTCAGGAAGAGGTAGATCATTTTGGTTTTCCTTTAGCCCCAACAAAGTGAGGGACTCACTTTTCAAATAACCTCAGATGTCTAATGTAGGAGCATCCTTTGTTAGTGGCAATCTTCAATCAACCAAAAATAAATAAAAAATTATTTTAGTCTTTTGTTCTTGTTTTGTTCTTGCTCAATTCATGTTGGTGGATTCATCACATTTTCTCACCAGACCCTGTGGATCTACATTTTCATAATGGAAATGTTGATTTTCCTTATTCCAATATTTTTGCGTGATTGGATCTTTTTTCTGGAAAGTTATCGATTCCAGATTTCATGGTAGATTCTAGAACTGACACCGAAATAATTTTCAAGCTTAACGGTTAATTTGATCGCTGGTGGATCATTCTCATAGCTTGCAGATCTTAATGATGTGATTTAAAATGTTCCATGGAGTGTCTCAGACCTTAATTATAGGTCCACACTTCATCCTATGCATTCACTGAGGATTAATTCAAATTTGAGGCCAACTTGCTCATGCACACGTTGCATTTTCTTTCATTGGAGATTGTAATAATCTTTGGCCGACACAGATGTTTCAAGACCTGTGGATGTGATATAAATCTTGTAATAGATCATTAGGAAAGAAACGAATAATAAGTAGATAATTTATTGATCTAAATTGTAATATTTCAACTTC
>VDFB02185288.1:0-13412 GCA_007258455.2 Sequoia sempervirens
AAGGACCATGATTTTGATCTACAATGTCTACCCTTCTCTGGGATGGGTGGCTGAGGTCAACATTTATCCCTTACTGAGTTGCAGTTATTCATGATGAGAATTGGGAATACTGGACTTGAACTGTATCACTACCAGAAACCAAATTCTGGACAATGTTATATTCTTCTGTATTTTAGTTGAATTATGGCATTAAATGGTTTTCTAGGAGCATGTTTTTCACAAATTTGTGTTCAACAAATAAAAAAATGTATGAGTTTTATCAAGTTGTGTGCAATATTTCATACTTTTGATATCTGATGCTTGAATTAAGACTATTACATGACAAGAAAAATGGAAAGATGTAAGAAATAGTGGGCCCAGAGTGATATGCTTGGGCTTGTTAACAAATTAAATTCATACTAATGCAAACTATTATTACCAAAGGTAAATCATTTCAGTATACCTGTTTTTTTCTCTGTAGCAATGAACTAATTTTTGAGATTGAGTGTAAAAAGTACTTTAAACTTTGTTCCAGGCTTCTAAAGTGCTTGCCAATTACAGTTTGCTGAATGTAACATTTGCAAGGGCACCTTATTTATCTTTTTGGTGGCTGGCAGGTTGAAGCATATTACATGCAATCTAACCCAAAATGGCCATTGTGGGAGAACAGAGAAAGTATGAAAGCTAGAGAACACTGATACTTCAAAATATCCTGATTAAATTAGAGAATGCAAACAGCATAAATAATTGTGATATTGCTATCAGGATTCAACCGTGTAGTTTTATGAGTCAAACTCATTGACCCATGTTTCATGAGTAGTGGTTCACAAGAACCCATCTCTCATGATAATGAATGGTCCACTTTGCACTCATTGCATCTAGGTGATGCTCACAGGGGTGAAGCACTGGGCCTTCCCAGGAGGTCACCCATCCCAGTACTACTCCAGCTCTTCAGTAGTGGATGGTATTTCCGAGAAAACGATTAACCAATAACATCTAGGCCTCACAATAGTGCTAAAACCATTCGATATCATGAAGATGGGTTCTATGTTTCCTCATGGCTATCGAGTCAGCAGTTCTGCAGTTGAATATCTTGATAGCAATATCACAATTTGACACGCTGTGGAAATACCTCCTACTTATAAGCATAAATAATGATATATACACCATTTGTTATGAAGAGTTAAAACTTAATTTATCTAAACGAAGATGCACACACATTTGTTATAAACAGATTAGTTTATAAATTCAAATTAAGAAGACTAATTACCTAAATTAAAGTCCATATCATTTAATGTTTATCTAGTTGGAGTGAAAGTGGTCCCAATTTTTTCAGCATACTTGCCCAAGTACTGCAGTTGAAAAGGGTGAAGGTTTGAGTAAAGATAAATAAAAGTTCAAATCTTTAGCAAGATCAGCTGTTTTATTCCATACGAAGGCTAAGAATTCCATTTTCTAAATCAGTAAAGAATTCTGGTTGCACACGTGATCATGTTATGATTTAGAAGGCTCTAGTACCATTATGACTATCTAATATGGAATTGAGCTCAAGCAAAATTGAAATATGCACAAAACTAAATGTTACTTTTATTGTATAAGTAAAGAATTCTAAACATTATATCATGTTAATGTGGTACTTAACAAGAGTTTGCTATGAAAAATCTAAAATGGTTGAAACTTTCTAAGTTTCTTAAGCTCAACTTTCACGGAACTTAATGTGGAAATCCAGGGCTTGCTGGAGCTGGCCATGTTTTTTCAGATTTAAAGGGGTGATCAGTGAAGGGTAACCATTGTTCTGTTCAAAAACAAATAATGAGGTAAATTACTAGGTGATGGTGGAAGGACGGAGCTTGGTTGTCGTAGTCAACTATAAGTATTTGATTGTGGAAGTAGACTCTATGGTGGTTACTAATGGTTTGGATAAAAAGGAAACTCAAAGTTGAATGTTTCAAAGCTTCATGGAGGAAACTTTAAAGACATATTTGATTCATTGTTTTAGAGAATGCAACAAAAGTGGTAGATTTCTTGGCTAATGCGATCATTAAGCAATTACCATTTTGGCTATTGTTACTAATGCAATGGCTGCATGGGGGAGCTTGACCCTCATCTTGTTAGTTGATTGCCCATGTTTGTTATCTCCTTTTATCCCTCTAATTGTTTCTTCTATTTTCTGTTTGATTGTGCTACCTTTCTTGGGTGGCAAAAACTTTCTATTCATCATTCAAGGTTGACATTTTTCAAGTTCAGAAATTATTTTGAGGTTCGTGTGAGAGGGATCTCTTAGATTGTATGACCTTAAATTTCCAATTTTCTCATTATGTGCCATGTGGGAAGTTTATTGTTAAGGCAATTGGGGTTTAGTGCTATTCCTTCTCTATGATTTTCTATGTGGTTCCACTCTTAGCAATGGCTAAACATTTTTTAGCAAGAGGAGTTCAAGACCCACTCTACAGGGGTGCAATCTTTGATAGAAGATTGTAATGTCTACCTTTTTTTAGGTCACAAACACTTTCTATTCATCATTCAAGGTAAATATTTTGCAAGTTGGGAAATTATTTCTAGGTGCATCTGAGATGGACCTCTTTGATAGTATGACTTTAAATGCCCATTTTCTCATTATGTGTGACATGGGAAGTTTACTATGGAGGCAATTGGGATTTAGCTCTATTTTGTATATGATCTACTATGTGTTTCAACCTTTAGCAATGGCTAAGTGTTGTTTAGCAAAAGGAGTTCATGATCCATTCTACAAGGGTGTAGTCTTTGACAGAAGGTTGTGTCGTCTTCTCTTAGACAAACAATGAGACTCTTTGTTTTGATATATCCTTGGGTTAGATGGTCTAGAAAAAAATGGATTTTTAAGGTTGAGGGCATCACTTGTAGCTAATTTTAGGAGAAAGTTGTGATTTGGTTGCAAACAAAGCCATTTGACATTAGATTTGTTATGTGATGCCTCCACAATAGTAGTATGGGTCAACCCCAATAGTTGTGGAGCAAATTGCAAAGGAGATTGATTGTGAGGGAAATGTTCATAATTTGTAGGAGGTGAGATAGTGGTCTTGAAGAAGGAAATCAAAACATCTTTTTTAGAAGGAAGAGCTAGTATCCTACAAAGATCTAGGCATGGTTGTTTACACCCTACAAACCATCCACAAGAATGGTAAGTTAGGAATTTCCAACCAAATTTCTTTGTCCTCTCTATTTGTTGTAGTTATGGAGCAAATTACAAAGGAGGTTGATTGTGAGGAATCAGTTCATGATTTGTAGGAGATTATGGCCTTAAATAAGGAAACACAAAAAAAAATCCTTAGAAGGAAGATCTAATGTCGTTTTGCAAAGCTCTAGTCATGGTGGTTAACACTCTTGATGCTACCCACAAGAATAGTAAATTTCTATCCATTTTTCTATGTTGTCTATATTTGACGGTGTTCTATAGAGGGTGTCTAAACAAATCTAGGTGTACAATTCCACTATTAGAAGGATAGGTCGCACAAAAGCAATTGGGTCACAATAATGGCTCTAGCAATAGATTTGTGAATACATCTAGGGGAGGTGATGAAGTTCTTGATGTTGCTTTTGGGATTTTTTTATCATAGAGAGGGAAAGACCTTAATTGTTATTAATTGATCTTTGTTTGGTTTGAATTTTTTAGCTCTAGTTGGTGTTGATCTTTTTAAAGTTTATATTTTTAGTTGGTTGGGCCTTAACTAGTTAGCTTTTATGCAAATTTGTTGCATTCATGTCTATAAGGTAATAGTATTTAGAGTTTTGATTGAAACATGTTTACCCTCCTTTAGTTGTACTTTGTATAAGTTGATTTTATATATATGGGTGAGGACCCCAATAGGACACTCATCAATCAACTTCAAATTCAATGTCTCAAAGCCTTTGCTTGCAGAATATTAGTAGAGCTCAAATTTTGATATATTTCCTGAGCCTTATCAGCGATCTCATTACTTGAGTCGGGGTTTAGATCCCAGTAACATTGAGACAGCAGCCTCGGTATTGTTACTAGTTATGTCTTGTGGTGGGCCTTGGTACCATTGGATGAGTTTCTGGTGTGGAGCTCATGATAGTGATCTCACCTGGATAATCTAAAACCAGCAAGGGTGTCTTCTGTATTCTTTTAACATTCATTGGTTAAAATAACTATGTGCAAGAGTCACTATTGATAATTCTTTGACCTCAAAGCAATTGGAATAGTGTTTGACATTCTCTTTCGTTTCATATTTGTTTCTTGGTTCCATGTATTCTAAGTTATTTATTTTATAACATTGATCAAACATGAACACATCTGGATTAGTACAGGTAACATGTGTGGGTGGTGGCCTCACATCATTTTCGGACCTATTCAGGCTCCCGCCACCTGCCACTTTGGGATGCCAATCATTCTAGGGAGGAAGAGCAAGGATCTCGGTAGCAAAGATTGTAGTCTTAAGGGGAAGCTTATGCTCCATTTATTATAAGTCTACTTTCTATTTCTCTTATACTAATATCTCAATTAGTTATGCATGCTTGACATTTTTATTTGCGAAGCTAGTTCTTTGGTTTGTTAAGTCCTAGGTTAGTTAAAGAGTTTCCAAACTCTTTAACAGTTGCATCTCCTTTTGTGTTCTTAGCTTATGTTTCTTTACTTTAGAATTGCATTCCAAATTTATGGTGTTCATTCCCAAAAATTGTAGCTCCGCAATCCTATTGTGTCAATATATCTTCAAGGCCAGGGAGTTTCTTTATGAAGATAGATCAAATCTCATCAACAAATGGATGATTAAAAGCCAATCTCTACGAGTGAGTATTATCTTCTTCACTTTGTGCTCAACTAGACTAGGAGGGTGTTTCTAGAGGCATCCCCAACATGATTTATAACAAAGAACAATGAACCAAACTGAACTCTTTGTGGTTGTATGCAATGCATGTTTAGCTCCAAGATTTGTCCTTAGGCTAAAGCATAATTGATTGCTTATAACAAACTCTTCTTAAGTCGATATTGACATCATTGTAGATATGCAAGATGAATGCATACAAGACAACACTTCAAGATAAATGGTTGTCACAATTTATTTGAAATGTTTCCCTACATTATATAGTTGAATCATGAATGCATGCAAAAAAATAACCTACACCTTAAATTTTGGTTAAATTTGATTTTATGTTTATGAAATATGATTAATCATCAACCTCCAAAACTAGTGCCTATCCTAATGGGTAACATTCTTATATTTCCAAGGAGAACACACACCAACAAATCATAATAGAAACTAGACTTGTATAAATACACATCAAAGATATCAAACAAGACAATTGGACATAATAATCCATAAGAGTGTTGCAAACTTCCATATAAAACAAGGAAATAACCATCACAAAAACTTTGAGAGGATTTAAAATTATCACATATATCAAACCCTTATTATATTTGTTAGTGTAAGTTTTTTTATTTTCCTTATGTTAGGGGTATTGATTTTTTCCTACACATTATTTAAGCTTGCTTAGGTTTATTAGGAGTGGTTAATATGAGGACACATGGTCAAATACATCGGCTACATGTGTCACTCTCTCCCCACACATGGGTAGTTGAGTTACACATACTCTTTTGGCTTGTTGTGCCACCTCTCATAACCACTATTCTGTTTTTACCTAGGTAGGTTATAGGGTAGTTGGGTTTCTCACCCTCTTTTGGCTTTATGTGCCACCTCCTTTTTGTCTTCACCTAAGGAGGTTATGCCACATGTTTTGTCATTTACCAAGTAGGTGATAACCTCCCACCTTTTATGGGTAGTAGGAGTTAATGCACCTCTTGGATGTATTTGCCCTTAATTTTCTATATATTGAGCACTCTCTTCTCACCTTTATTAGTTCGGCTAGTTCGGTGATTGCTCAGTGGGAGTATTGAGAGTAATATGCAATTTCTCTTGTCTTGTCTCTATTTTTCTCTCATTTCAGATTTCTCTTCATTCTGCTATTTTGATCTTCGATCATTTGTTGAGTGAAGTTGCATGTGATCTACAATCGACATCAGATCTTGGCTCGATTCTCGCTTCTCGCAAAATCTAACATGGTATCAAAGCCGTGTTGTCCAGTATAGCTCATTGTTTTTTTAATTTTTTGAGAGATTTGAGACTAATAGAAAGCTAATATTTTTCTTTAAAAACCAAGTATGCTCTTCTCCTACATCCTTGTATGACCTGGAGAATTAGAACGATTTAAAGGAAAAATAAGCATATATTTAATCTAGTTTACATATATTTGTTCTTGTGAGATCTGGGCATTTGCAGTTTTTTGATAATATTGGAGGCTTTTTCAGCATGTCCAGAGAGTCCAAAAGGTTTGAGAAAGTCAAAATTGACTTTTATTTCACCAAAATCAGAGATTGGAGGATATAGTAAAAAAATCAGTTAAAAACTTGAATTTTTTACTGGAGCCGTTTTCATTTTGGCTTTAGAAATTTGGCTTCGACTCATTTTCAAGAAAAATGATTTCTGGGTTTTATTCCTAGCATTGAAAAATCGTCTAGGTAGTCATTACATTTTGCAAAAAGTTGATAAATTTTGCAAAAATCAAATTAAAAAAAAAAAGGCTGGAGTCGTTTTTCGTAGGCAAATTTTGCAGCTTTTTTCAAAATTGCATAACTTTACTTTGGGTATTAGGTTTTCTACAATTACTTGTCAGCTAGAAATGAGCAATTTCCATCCACAAAGGTTTGAGTAAAAATTTATTCCTTTTTCAATCAGATATTATAGGTTGAATCTGCTGCATTTTTTTTTATCTTCAATAAGTCAAATCTTTCACTTTTGTAATCCATTTTTCAAAAAAACAACAAAGTGTTAGAAAGATATTGAAGAGTGAAAAATAGCTACAAGATTATTTTTTCAGATTTTTATTTGAAAATTAATTTGTATCAATATTGTAATTTTGGCTATTAAGAGCCTTAAAAGCCTTGTAAAAGCACTAATCATAAAGTGCCAACATTGTAATATCTGGGGGGGTGATTTTTGATACTAGTGGAAAGGGGGTGTCTCGTGTGTCTTCTTTCTTCACACTTTTATTTTTTCTTTGCAATCTTCTTTTCTGCTCTCATGGATGCATCTACAATTCTAGTTTTAACTCCATATAATTATTTGAATGGAAATCTAAGATGATAATATATCTGAAAAGACATGGATATCATCATGTAACAATGGGACTTGAAACTGAACCACAAGATGATGCAAAAAAGATTAAATGGTTTAAAAAATGTGATGAAGCTTTTGGTACTTTTTGTATGTTAGTATCTCCAGACCTACTTTTTCATATTGAGTCTACTAAAACAATGAATGATGTGTGGACAAAATTGGAAAACCTCTTTGGTAAGCAGGATGAGTTAAGGGGTCATCATTTGGAGAACGAACTCATAGGGTTAATGGTGCAGGAGCACCTTGACTATATCATGCTTTCATGGAGAAAATTCTGAATATTAATTTAATCTTGGTGTTCCAAAGATGTAGTAATGTCATTAGGAGGTCATTTGAGGCTTATTATGTCATATTGTGCAAAAATCTAAAAAAGTTGTTAACATAAATTGGCAAAATTGCAAAAAATGTAAAGTTGCAAGAATGCAACATAGGAAGGTGAAGAGTCACATTAGTTTGGTTCGCTTGGAAAGTAGTTAGGAACTAAAAGGTAATGATGAATTGCCTTTAAAAAGGCCTCGTAATCAATTGAGAAGGCGTGGGTGATTGTACATTTGAATTTGAATGAATAAATGCACTGTTTTCTATACATTCTTTTAGAAATTCACTGATTCTTTGCTTTGTACGGCCCTGTACGAGCATGAATGCAGGTCTAATTGGATGTAAGTGGTATATTTTTCAATCACCTTCCATTACAAGTTTGTTTCATGCAGATTGGTTCAATTTTGAGTTAGTTTTTGCAATTTTTTAAGAAATATTCCAAACCCCTGTTTAGGGTAACCAGTGACTGAAGAATTTGTGTTTCTCTTAATTTAATCATGAGAAAATCCTAATGTCTGGTGGAAAGCATCCTCATAACATCTATTCTCTTATCCTTAAAGTTTCAAACAAAAGGATTAAGATAAATGTGTAAGAGATTGAAGTTTTGACTTAAAATCTGTGTATAGTCAGGAAAACAGAGTTTAGCATGTGGTTAGGACCTAGGGTTTGTCAAAGTACACATGGTGATGGACTTTTTGTAGTTTGATAAACATGAGAAAGTCTAATTAAACATGTTCCAAGCGTTGGTTAAGAGAAATTGATTGTGGAGATAGTCAAATCAATAAGCCCTATTTGCCATTTACCTAATTAGGCCTAAAAGGGTAGAGGACAGACAATATTTAATGGTGTTGTTACAAAACAAAGTTATCTAAAACTTTGATATGTTTTAAAAAGGCCCTAAAGGTATTCAAAAAAATCTCTTGACAGTTCTGGTTTGAGGTCTATAAGAAAAGATATGTCTGACAACCCTTAATGGCATGGCTACTAGAAATTTGAATAGCCAATGAAGGAAAGGGGAATTTTATGTAAGGGCAGACCTTGGTGAAAGTTTGTTTCAATTGAATTAGTGATCTTGAGGAAAAAGAAGGCATTGTGAAGCCTGGTTTGGGTAAAAAATGTGAAAACTCAGTTTTGTGCCATTATTTTTATGATGATTTCTTGTAAAGTTTGAAGATTTTGTGGGATTGAAACCCTTAGTTGCTGAGATTTGTTTTCATGAAAGTGAGATTCTTCCTTTGCACTACATCAGTTAAGTCCTTCAAATTTTGACACCATACAAGACTTCTTCACAAAATTCAAAGTTGTTAGATTGCAATTGGAACAATGTGGAATCAAGAAAGATGATAAGCACCTGATCTTGAGTATTCTTTCAAAGCTTGGTCCTAACTATTTTGTAATTGTTTCTACATTCTATACTACAAAATGTGCCCTAGGTTCCACATATAAAATGCCTTCTCTAGATGAGTTTGCTATAGAACTCACTAGGGAGCAGGATAAATTGGTTCTAATGGGTACAATTAAACCCTCTAAGTCACATGCCTTGGCAGTTAATCAGGGCACAAAATAACATAAAGGGTCTAATAAGCAAGATAAGAAACAAAAGAACCGAGAGAAGAAGAAAGATAAGAAATCTACTGCTTCAAAAGTAGATAACCAAACCTCTTCATCAAAAGGTGAACAACCTAAGAAGGAAAAGGTCAAGTGTTCTTACTGTAAGAGGCCTATCCATGATGAACATAAATGTCTATAGAAACAAAATGACCACTTTTCACATCTTCTAGAAAAGAACAATATCAAGGTGCCAAATTCAGTCAAACATAGTTCATCAAAAGGTTCTTCTAAGGACATAGACAAAAGTAAGGGGAAAGGAAAGGGAAAGGCCCTAGTTGCTATTGCTTCACAACCAGAGTCTTGGATCATTGACTCGGGTGCTTCGCACCACATGGCCTCATCAGAGGATAATTTTACCTCTTTGGAGCCATGCTCTATGCCTACCATACTCATGGGTGATGAAACTCCTGTTGAAGTGCATGGGAGAGGGTCTGTTGGTGTGGGTGAAGGGACATTTGAGGATGTTCTTTGTGTTCCATCTTTGTCAACTAATCTCCTATATGTTTATCAGATCACTCACACTGGTTCTAGAAATCAAGTTGAGTTCACTCCATATACAGTGGTAATCAGTGAAATGCATAATGGGTCTACAGTTGTGGGAAAAGTAGATCATCAATCCAGACTATATCAAATTTTTCACTTTGTTCCTTACTCTCTTTCGATAGTGTTACTCACTCGTGTAGATGAGGTGAGTTGTTTATGGCATCAATGGTTTGGTCACTTGAACTACCATTACTTGTAGCAGCTCAGCCAACATGCTATGGATCCTTCACTACCCACCACTCATGAGTTGTTCATTGAGAGGAGTGTTCATTTTGAGGAGAGCTCTTCTAGTTCTCCTACCACTTCTCCATCTACCATCACATTGGAGACTTTGCATCATGATGACAATTCTTCAGATGATCTTAATCCTAATATTGATGAGGAGTCTTCTTCCTCCACTTCAGATGGTGATAGTGATGATGAGGATTCACATTCCTCTTCTAGTCATCATTCAGAGGTTGATGCTTCTCCTCCAGATTCTCTAGCCTCAACACCTCTTTGGGCTCGACAGACATTGGAGTTAGCAAGTGATTGGGTTGGTGATCCATCAGACATAAGAAGAACACGGTCATAGTTTCAACAAGCTACACATCTCTTCATTGCTTCAAGTTCTGATCCACAGTCTTTTCGACAAGCTTTTGGTATTCCCAAGTGGGATGTTGCAATGTAAGAAGAGTTCAATTCCTTAGAAAGGAATCACACGTGGGATTTAGTCCCTCTTCCTAAGGGAAGAAAAATTGTTTGATGCAAGTGGATCTATCGAACAAAATTTGCAGCAATTGAGTTGGTTGACAAGCACAAGGCTCGCTTGGTAGCAAAAGGATTCTCCCAATTTCTCGGGATTGACTACTCTGAAACTTTTGCACTAGTTGCTAAGTTGAATTGCATCCAACTTTTCCTTGCTATAGCTACAACACATCGTTGGGAAGTTCATCAGATGGATGTGAAGAGTGCCTTTCTTTATGGTGACCTTCAGGAGGAAATCTACATGGAGCAGCCACAAGGGTTTGTGCAAGATCCTTCACTTGTGTTCAGACTTCAAAAGTCTCTATGGCCTCAAATAGGCTCCTCGAGCTTGGTATGCCAAGATGGACTCCTTCCTTCTGACAATTGGGTTCAAACGATGCCATTCTGATCCAAACATATACATTCTACATCAGGATGACACTCTCACATTCTTGGTTCTCTATGTTGATGACTTATTGATCACAAGGAGTCACTCATCCACCATCAAGGCAGTAAAAACTGCTCTACATGATAGATTTTTTATGTATGACTTGGGTCTTTTGCATTACTTCTTGGGGATTGAGATCACTCAATCATCTTTAGGAATCTTCCTTGGACAACCCAAGTATGCACTTGATATGCTCTCCAGATTTTGCATGGTTGAATGTAAGCCTGCAACAACTCCATTTTTGTCAGGGGTCAAACTTGAGGCTAAGTGTACTTCACCCTTGGTTGATGGCACTTTGTACCGACAACTTGTTGGGAGTCTCATCTACTTGACTCATATGAGACCCAACAAATCATATGTTGTGGGAATAGTCTCTCGATTCATGTAGGAGCCACACAAGTTGCATTGGAAACCAAGCAGATCCTTCACTACATTCAGGGTACTCACAATTATGGGATTCAGTATGCAGTGGGCATGGATATGGACTTGGTGGGACACATAGATTCAGATTGGGTAGGCGATCCTCAAGATTGCAAGTCTACTTCAGGGTATTTCTTCTCCCTTGGTTCTGGTCTAGTTTGTTGGTCGAGCAAGAAGCAATTTTCAATTTCTCTTTCATCTACAAAGGTTGAGTATCGAGGGGAAGTTAATGCCACCACTAAGGCTATTTGGCTTCAAAATATTCTCACTAAGTTTGGTATTTTAGTTAGAAATCCTACAGTCATCTTTTGTGATAATCAGAGTGTAATATAGATCTCAAGGAATCCAGTTCATCATCAAAGGACGAAACACATTGAGATTCATATGCACTACGTTCGGGAGCTGATTTAGGAAGGCATCATTGATCTTAAGTACTGTTCTACATTGAAGCATACTACGGAAATATTCACCAAACCCTTCACAGAAAGCAAGTTCCTTCCTCTATGAGCTTTGCTTGGGGTGCGACAGGTGTCTACTTTAGGAGGGGCTTCTTAGTCCTTCATTCTACTCTCTCTATTTAGGGGGGCTATTCCTCTTCTGTGGGAGGCTTCTTCTTATGGGGGGATCTCTATGTACATGGGTACCTAACATGGCTTCATTTGCTAGGAACCATCTTTTCACCCACCTAAGCTACGCTTAAGGGAGGGTGTTAGTGTAGGTTTTTTATTTTCCTTATGTTAGAGGTATTTATTTTTTCCTACACATATTATTTAAGCTTGCTTAGGTTTATTAGGAGTTATTAATATGAGGACGCGTGGTGAAATACATTGGCTACATGTGTCACTCTCTCTCCACACATGGGTAGTTGAGTTACACATCCTCTTTTGGCTTGTTGTGCCACCTCTCATAACCACTATTATGTTTTTACCTTATAGGGTAGTTGGGTTTCTCACCCTCTTTTGGCTTTATGTGTCGCCTCCTTTTTGTCTTCACCTAAGGAGGTTATGCCACATGTTTTGTCATTTACCAAGTAGGTGATAACCTCCCACCTTTCATGGGTTGTAGGAGTTAATGCACCACTTGGATGTATTTGCCCTTATTTTTCTATATATTGAGCACTCTCCTCTCACCTTTACTAGTTCAGCTAGTTCTGTGATCGCTCGGTGGGAGTATTGAGAGTATTTCACAATTTCTCTTACCTTGTCTCTATTTTTCTCTCATTTCAGATTTCTCTTCATTCTGCTAGTTTGATCTTCAATCATTTTGATTGGACAAAACTATGGTTTCAAATTGTTCTTGTAATGGATCTGAATTAATTCTTAGAAATGGCTTCCTTAGTTCATCCTAAAGTGTCAATCCGGGAACGTAGGCTTTTGAACCGTGTTGTGGCAGTATGTCGAAGGGTTGCAATCAATAAACTAAGGTTTGATGGATGCAAACTAATTTAATCTATTTTTGAACAGAAATCTAGTTTGCAGACGTGAAGAAATGACTCTGTAGCAAAGAACAAATCACTGGCACATAGCAAAACAGAATCGAAAATCTCTAATAGCATGAAAACCTTTTTGGAAATAAAATAAACAGAATTAACTATGCAATAAACATAAGTAAAATCTCTATAAATTATGCTATTGAATGTAGATATACTTTCAATATCAATTAACTATTCAATTCTTCAATTACAATTAATCGATTATGCAAACGGATAAGTATTAAACAATATAAGAATACATATTCATAGAGATTAAGGAAACTAATAATAATATGATAACATAATAAACAATATGAAACAAATTGAATAATTACGAAGCAACATACATTACCACACACAAAAATGAAAAGATCACCAACAACCGAGGAAGTGGGCCCTACCTTCACTGGCTATTGAATGATGAAGCTCACAAACACTGAATCATTCCATGCTAACTATCATTCATTTGAATTGCAATAACAAAGTATGAACGCAATTTTAACACCAATATATGATTTCTATTATGTCTCTATATCTATCTGAGTTTCAGCATACACACATATATATACCAATCACATTATCAGTAAGTAAATAAGTTTGTTTGTTCATTTGGCCCATTGGCCACTCACAACCAAGAGTCTATGAAAAATGACAAAGGGTCGCAGGCTACTTATAACGTTAAAACAAAGCATCCTAAACAAAAATGCTCAGTCACTAACAAAGT
>VDFB02185289.1:0-34869 GCA_007258455.2 Sequoia sempervirens
CTTTTGCAACACATAAAGACTTCAAAGTATATCAAATAAAAGTCAAGTCTTCATTCTTGAATGGTGAGTTAGAAGAAGAGGTGTACATTGAACAATCAGAAGGTTTTCAATTATTAGATGATGTTGATATGGTCTGCAGATTGAAGAAGGCGTTGTATAGACTCAAACAAGCAACTATAGTTTGGTATGCAAGGTTGGATAAGTACTTGTTGCAACAAGGATTCAAAAAAGGTGTTGCAAATGGCAACCTATACTTGAAGGTTGAGGGAGAACAAATTATGATTATGGTAGTGTATGATGATGACATAATCTTCAGAGGAAATGAAGGTATGTGCAAGAGGTTTACAGATGAGATGCAAAAAAAGTTTGAGATGTCAATATGTGGGGAGATGAATTGCTTCAATGGATTACAAATCAATTAATCAAAAAAATGTATTATCTTTTCACAATCAAAGTATGTCAAAGAAATCTTGAAGAAGTTTGAGATGGATGATTGTAAACCATTGTGTACTCCTATGGTTACTGGTTGTAAATTGAGCAAGAATGATGAATCTCCTAAGGTTGATCACAACAAGTATAGATCAATGATTGGAGAAGTGTTATACCTAACTACTACTAGATTGAATATATCATGCATGCAGTATGTCTTGTGGCAAGATCTCAAGAAGATCCCAAAAAATCACATGTTGCAACAATTAAAAGGATTTTGGATTATGGTGTCCTAGGGATACTGATTTCTCCTTGAGTGCATATATAGATGTAGATTGGGCAGGTTGTACAGATGACAAAAAAAAGTACAAGTGGAGGTGCTTTCTTTCTTGGAAGAACATTGGTCTCTTAGTTGAGTAAGAAGTAGGATTCAATGTCATTATCTACTGCAAAGGCGGAGCATATTGTAGCAACATCATGTTGGGAGTAGGTGTTGTGGATGAAGCAAACATTAAAGGATATCAGAGTATCATATGATGAACCTATTTCTATCTTGTGTGATAATACAAGTGTTATCAATATTTCAAAGAACTCAGTAATGCATTCAAGAACAAAACATATCTCTATCCAATATCACTTTCTAAGAGAGAAGGTTGTGAAGAATGAGGTGAAGTTGGAGTATATTCCTACATAGGATCAAGTTGCAGATATTTTTACAAAGACTCTTCCTAAAGATACTTTTGAGTATCTCCGACAATATTGCCCCTCCTTTCAACTAGATGCATAAGATGGTGCATCTATCTAGGAAGCACTCCAAGGTACATTCTTGGTCCTGGATTGATGTTGAATGCTACCTCTCAAGGGGAGTAGGTAGTAGTGTTTTTGTTTGGTGCAATCAAGTGAAACATATCTTGTGTCCCTAAGGGGAGTGTGCAGAAAAGAGCAAGCAATAGGAGCAATGAAGAATGAGTAGTGCAGTAGTGAGGAGCAGTAGAGAGAGAGCAGTTGCTTGTTGGTGTTGCAAGTGGTGTCAAATTGATGTATGCAAATGTCAAAGGGAGAGACCAGAAAAGAAATTTTCTATGCAAGTGATGTGTCGAATGTGAGTTTGTTGTCCTTTGCCATTGACATCAAAGGGGGAGAGAGTGAAGTCTAAAAAACACAAGGAAAGAATTGATGTCAAAGGGGAGAGTAATGGTTGAAGAACTCCTCAGATAGGGAGAGAGATTGCAGAGAGAATGGTGTCTAAAAAATAGAGGTAAAGAGAGAGAGTGAAATGTACCCCAGTAAGGGGGAGTGTTGCTTAATGTAGAGTTGCTTTTGTTTTTGATGGTTTTTCAAAGTTGGTATTGCCATCAATGACAAAGGGGGAGATTGTTGCAAGTATGTTGTTGGTGTTGTCATTGATGTCAACAGTTGATCATTGACATCAAACAGTATGGAGATTGTTGGTGTTGTCAATACTGATGCTAGTATGCATGTGTTGTGGTGTTGTCATCAGTGTTGTCATTGATGTCATGTATGGTTTTGATGGATAAGCGTTGCAATTGCAATAAATTCACTTGGTTTCCAAGTTCTTTTGAAAAAAATTGAATAAAAGAGTGTGTAGTGTGACAAAGTCATGTTCAGTGTTGTGCTCCGCATTTCGTCATGGTTGAAGATATGCTTTTACGGTTTGGATATGATGATCAGAGGTGTTCAAAGGTTCTATATCTAGAGTTTCAATTTTTTGATCTTTCTGTCGTGGCAACTATGTTTGATAGTGTATCTATTTGTATAAAAGTTTGTCTAGGAGAAATGAGATTGCTCTGCATTTCTCTGTAGTGAGGTTTTTTGTCTTGTGGATTTGGGAATGTGCTTATATTGTCTATATCTACTTTCCCTTGGAGTTTCTAGTGTTGAGTTGTTCTGCAAGTTCAATTCTTGTGTTGAAATTTAGTGGCAGTGTGTCTAGTTGCACAGAATAAAACTATTCTTTATTTCAGGTGTTGTGACATTATTGCAAAATATTCTGATGATGCTGGAATATTCAAGGATGTTGTGAAGTGTTATGGTGTGGTCCGCATGTTGTTTTTGGACCTGGAGAAGCATGTATGTGGTTGCGTGTAGTGTTAGTTCAAGTTTGGTCGACTAGGCGTGCTAGCGCTATTTGAGGAGGCACCTCATGGATTGTGGATGTGTTGAGTGGCATGATGATGTATATTTGGGTCCTAGTTAACCCTTGGTGTGGTTTACCTTCACTTCTTTCCACCACGGAAGTGTTTGGTGTTGACCTATTTTGGTGTTACACATTTGAGATGCATACGTTTCATTAAGACTGACCTAATTGAGATTGTTTAGGTTGCGGATGGTATAAATGTGAGATGGAGTTTGTGTTGAGGTTTGTGTCAAGTGTGTTGATGCGAATGTGATCAAGTGTGGTGATCTGAGTGCGAGCTCTAAATGCCTATGACTTTGGATGCAGTGTGCAGAAGGTGTCTACATTTTCAGTGTGCTTAAAATTGTTGGATGCAATAAGCCGAAAGTTGTGGATGGTACAAAGTTGCAATGGTGATTTCTCTTGTTGCTCTGAGATAGTGAATCCCTCTGTAATAGTTTTTTCTATTCTTCTTTCTTCTTGGCAATGAGCCACCCGACAATAAGTCTTTCTTCTTTTTCTAGATAGTGAGCCCTTGGCAGTGAGCCTAATTGTATTTGGTATTGTTTTCCATATATATGTGAGTTAATACTCATTGTGGTTTTACCCTACTTAGGTTTTTCCACATAAATCTAGTATTCTCAAGTGTGCATGGATGTTTTTGCATTGTTGTTTCATATGTTTACATTCTACTAATGCATGATAAGGGTTTAAAGGCTAACAAAAGTTTGAATGTTGATAATGAATTGAATGTTTTAATGTCCAACTGATTCACCCTTCCCTTAGCCTCCCCTGCCACCCCTCTCCTCCCAATTGTCTTGTGCATCTAATAGAACAATACATCATCAAATTGCCACCATCATTAACAGTCTCTACATGTATAATAATATTATAAATCAAATCATGTACCTTATGTTTCAAAGCAAAGAAACCCTACACATGATATCCTTTTATGATACTTATAAAAGTCATAGATAGCATAGAGAACATATGAGAAGATTCAACACATTAGAAGCCAACAACTTTAATTCCATATTCTTGACAAGAGTGCACAAATACCTAAATGAAAATACCTACTAAGATATTCATTGTCCTTAATTTGTGTCAAACATCTTTGAACAAAAATACTTACTAATTCATTATTAGGAAGGTGGTGTTTTATTTCAACACAAAGGCTATAATATGATTAATATAATCATTAATTCTCCCATTAGAACCTTGGCTAAGCTCAAATAAATCATAAAAAAGTGATCTTGCAAGCCCATATTCACATGTAAATTACTAATATTTAAAAACTTGGCTAATTAAAAAATGTAAATAATTGGTCCAAAAGGTAATGAAAAGAACCATTGTATAACATAGTCCCCCAATATGTAGAAATAAATTGGCCAATTATGTGTCTTCACACAATATCTAAACATGTTGTTTTAAAGGATTGCAAATGTATTTAAGGTTCAACTTTTCCAATATATATCTAAAAAAATTGACACAAAACCCACTCGTAACATATAAGCAATAATGTTAAAAGCAAAGGCGTGTTTTATATCTCAACATAGTCATCTTTACCATGTCCACTAGGCATGGCATCCACTTTATGTGCTACTCTATCAAGTTTTCACAAAAGTGCATCAAGGTTAGTGATAGAGTAGTGGTGGTGAGAACATGAGGCCCAATGGGTGAGGCATAAAATGGATGAGTAATGGCAGGCAAACATGTGGCACTAGTAGGAGAGGGAGCAACACCACAGGGCAAGGAGAAATGCATTTTACTAGTAGGATGAGATCAAGGAATGACAATAACATGTTGAGAAAAAGAGAATGGAAAAGGATGGGCATGATACTAGAGAAAAGAACATGAGAAGGAGGAGTTCGCGTCAAAGAAGGAATATACGATGTGGTGGTGTTGGAAATAGGGATTTCAATCTTGGAAGTGGAGGGTGGAGGAATCATGGAGGAAGAGTAAGATGCACCATGCTATGAGGTTCAAAAGTTAATCCTATCACCACTATCTTATAAAATCTCTTAACCAAAAGGTACAATAAGCAATAAATTGTGAGGAGACTTAACCAATTATGAAGTAGAAGTAGCATTAGCAAGCTTTTAAAAAAGCAAACATGCCATGAGAAAAAGGTCTTGCTTATCCACACCCAAATTATAATCAAAATTCTCCTCATAATGAGCATTATCCATAGAACTATTGAAGATTTCATGATCAACCAAATAGGAAAACATATTAGGATTGAGGTAATCACTTCTTCCATAACAAGAAGACTTTAACATACACGCAATTCATAAACCCTAATAGAGAAAAAGATATGCAATAGGTCCAAGATCTGATATAAGTACTTATACAAAAATAGATCAACAATGAAACCCTAAGGGTCAAAATAAGGGCAAATGAATAAAGATTAAAAAAATGTCATAATAAAATTCAAACCCTTTATACACGAAAGAGTAATCCAAGGTAAATTATGAAGATTCAAACTCTATCAAATCTGAACAGGAAAGTTGGGGGAAAAAGATTAACCGCCCACCAACAGTAGAATCCTTTCAACATCAAGAAAGTTGTGACAGAGGAAGTTATGGGGAAATATTTGATTAGACTAATCACAGAATAAGAGTTCAAAACGATGAACAGCAGTAACAAACAAATACTTGCTTTGACACTTTCTTACGAACCGTTGGGGATCGGTGTAAACCATAAACCATAAGATTTAGTTTTTCTTTATTTTTGGATTTTCTTTATACTATCTGTCATTTTACGTTATCAGCTGAATAACGTCAACATGCTCCAGACAGCCAATAGGCATTTAATGGGAACCAGTAAGCAATTAACTGGAACAATATAATATTTTAACAAGAGAGTAGTTTAAAACCGTACTGCGCGCTTTCATGGCGTGAAGGGTTCCGAAGAATGAATGAGCTATGAAGCGTGTCTCGGAAGCATACTTTTGGGGACCGCTTCCACCTTCATCTTGGGGACCATGTAACCCTCCTGTACCAACAAACCAAATCAATGTTAAATAACCCTAAAACATGAAAAGGCCAGGGTGCCTAGGGTGCCTTCAATAAGGGAAACGAAATCTGTTTAACTTATTCACCTTGCAGACGGCCATGAAAGGATGATCCGTTTCCCGGTCGCCCATGCCAATGTCAGGCGCAGCCCAGGGGCCGAATTCGGCCTCCACGGCCTCTTTCTTGAACCTTCCCACCAAAACCCCAGGCTTCTTCACGAATCCTGTTGCCCGCCCAGACCTGGTAACCTGAAGCTCTGTTCCAAGGACCTTTTCCGCCCCCAAATAGTTCTTGGCGAAAGGCTCTACAATGATTCTTGGATTGGCAGTCACAATATACCTCTTCTCACACGCGCTGAACACCCTCCAAGACTCAGGGTGCACGTCCTCTGCGTATAAGTTGGGCAGAACCGTCCTGGATATGAATTCGATGTCCCGGATCTTGAGCCCGGCCAAGGAAATGAAGATGAGAATTTTGATCCCGGCCTCCTCGGAAACAAATGTGTAGACGGACCAAATCAAGGGCACGCTAGCCCAAAGAAGCATGCCTCGCAAGAAGCTCCCGCCCTTCCTGGCCATCACCATGAAGTAAGGGAAAGAGCTTCTCGATCTGAGCATTGTGCCGTCGAAATCTGCGGCGACCGTCTGGCCTTCGCGACCCTGCGAACTGCATTGGCTTATCACATCGAACTGCTTCGAGATCCCCATTTTCTCTCACGTACTACAATTGTCAACTCCACTTTGCCAATGAAAGTAAACCAGTCGGCTGACACGGAGCTATATAAAGAAAGATTTAAAATGAGGCTTCTGCGGACAAAATAAATCGGGAGGCCCTGGCCACAGTTGCTCACCTATAATAGCTGCCTTGACAAGGACCATTTAAATGAGTCAAATTGACAAGCAAGGCTTGTTATGAAACGGACGGAACATGGGAAAGGTAAGCCGCTGAAATTGACGGCAAGCATTAATGGCGGAAGTAATTCAGTAGTTTTTGCATATTGAGATTTATTTAGAAATACCTAGCACAAGATCAGCATTTCATAAAGTAAACATGGTAAGGTCTGCTGTCTCATAGGTTTGGTTTTGTGGATTTATTCTATTTTTAATTGTAATGTTGTATGAGTATATTTTAAATTTTCTTGTTAGATGTCGCTATCTAACTTTGTTTTAGAAAAAAAAACTAAAAAAATTATATTCAATATTATGGAATTCTGGATTGTGGAAATTTGGTATCTTTAAAAGACAAAAAATTATCTTGTATGCAATTCAATCTTTCAAAAATAAAATTAGGAACATATTAACTACAACATATTGGTTGTTTATGTAGGGGCTCATTTTTATTGTAAAGAGTTGGCACATTGATTATATTGTGTCATTAACTTAACTTTATTCAATATATTTGGGGAGAGTTTAGGGCTCTAGTTTGGAAATAAGAAAGTGTAGAGAAGAAAAATATCTTTTTAGTTTTGTATTTATTACGTGGAAGCCTATATGAGATCAAAATGTGTTAGAATGATGCAAGATGATTGAGAAAAATCTAACCATTCAACAATTTTAGCAATATAAAAAAGACTAATATCAATAAATAATATTGCTACTTTAAAAGACTTTTTTTAAGGAATCAAATCTTCACATTATCTTCCATTTCTTTTTAAGTATTTTTTCTAATGAGAAGGGATATAATCACTACTTTAAAAAGCAATTTTTAAAAAAAAATCAAATTTCTATATGCTCTTTCATTCTTTTTTACGTTTATTTTTTTTCTAATGAAACAAAAACTGAACATATAGCTTTATTTTATAGTATTGTTTTAACTATTCAATTTGTAAGAATTTTCTCTCTAAAATTAATGTAATGATATATTTTTAAAATATTAATAAATTTTCATAGGTTTGGTCTTGTGTTCACACTATAAATTTTTTAATTTATTCTATTTTAATTGCAATATAGACTGCATACTTTGAATTTTCTTGATAAATGTGGCTATCCAACTTTGCTTTAGAAAGAAAAAAATATTCAAAAACTTATATTCAATATATTATGGAATCATGGATTGTGGAAATTTGATACCTTTAAACGACAAAAAACTATCTTGTATACAATTCAATCTTTGAAAATAAAGATACTGACATATTAACTACAGCATATTGGTTGTTTATGTAGGGGCTCATTTTTATTATAAAGAGTTGGCACATTGATTATATTGTGTCATTAACTTAATTTTATTCAATATATTTGGGGAGAGTTTATGGCTCTAGTTTGGAAATAAGAAAGTGTAGAGAAGAAAAATACCTTTTTAGTTTTGTATTTATTGTGCCAAAGGTGTTCCTTATATGAACTCAATCGACTGACTTATATGATTGATAGTGCACATAATGTACTAGAATAATGCAAGAAAATTGAGAAATATCTAACCATTCAACAATTTTAGGAATATAAAAAAGATTAATATCACTACTTTAAAAAGCAATTTTTTTAGGAATCAAATCTCTAAATTATCTTTCAATTTTTTTTTAATTTAAGTATTTTTTCTAATGAGTCAAAAAGATAATATCATTACTTTAAAAAGATTTTTTTTTTTTGAAATCAAATCTCCAATTCATTTTTATTTATATTTTTTTCAAACGAAACAAAGGATAAACATATAGCTTATTGTATAAATCATAGCTTAATTTCATTATAAATTATTTGAAAATATTTATTTATAGTACAAATTAATGTAATGATATATTTTTATTATTGCTAAATACATTATCGTCATTATATCTACTTTCTATTTAGATTGGTGTTTAAATTAAATTGCTAAAAAAAGAATAGTTTTATTGCTAATGCACAAATATAGTATAAAAGAAAACCCATAGAATCCCAAACAAAAACATGCACAAGAAATAAAATTCCTACTTAAAAAAGCTAAACTTTTTTGGAGATCAAATATCTACATACTCTTATATTCTTTTTTAAGTTATAATTAAAACAAAGGATAAAAATCTTGCTTTTTGTATAAATCATAGTTTTACTTCATTGCAAAGCATTTGAAATTCTTTATTTTGTAGTATTGTTTCAATTGTTTAATTTTTGAGATTTTTTTAAAATTAATGTAATT
Source organism: Sequoia sempervirens (assembly GCA_007258455.2). Classification (NCBI taxonomy): domain Eukaryota; kingdom Viridiplantae; phylum Streptophyta; class Pinopsida; order Cupressales; family Cupressaceae; genus Sequoia; species Sequoia sempervirens. Next base: position 8,683 of record VDFB02185289.1, read on the forward strand.
GTATATTTTTAATTACTAATAAATATATTGTGGGTATTATATCTACTTTCTATTTATATTAATTATAACTGGTTCAACTTGATAATATTGTTAATTCTTTTTTTTAATTGTTAATAAGAAGTCTTAATATATAAAAAGAAAATCCATGGAATCTCATGCAAGAACATGTAGAGGATCAAGATAGAAATGATGACTTCACTGATGACTTCACTAAGATTATCAACAGATAAAATCACCATTTAAAAAAAAAAAATAGATATCTACATGCTCTTACATTCCTTTATAAACTATAATTATTTTTAAGGAAACAAAGAATGGACATCTAACTTATATTATAAATCATAAGTTTACATTCATTGCAAAACATTTGAAACTCTTTAGTTTGTAGTGTGATTTTAATTATTTATTTTTATTTATTTTTATTTTCTAAAATTAATATTTTAACTAAATTAAAACAATTGATATACTTAATCAAGGGGAAATAATGGTATATAGATAAATATAATTTATTTTATATTATACCAAAAATATCTCAATTATGTATTTTTATTTTTATATGTTAGATCATATATTATAAGGGAGTGTATATCTAAATTAGTTATCATTTGGTTAAACTGTCACAATTAAATGATCCAATCCATCAAAATTATTAGGAGTGAAATAAAGATCAATCATACCAAAAAATCAAACTTTGATAAATGATATATTAAAAACATATCATCATTCTTAATATTTATTAAATACAACTAATTTTCTATAACCTTTGAATATTCCAAATATATTTGAAATATATTGCAAACAAATTTAAGTAAAAACTAATTCAGACAAGGCAAGCACAAGAAGAAAGATGGATTGAGCCCACTTGAAAAGATAACTCCAACTCCCAACCATATAAAAGTGGAGTCAAGATACTTTTTTGAAGGGTCTCTTTATGATAAAAAATAGAAAAATATGATTACATGTTGTGGACACGGAAAAAGTAACCCTTCTACTTTTTCTTCCTGTTTAGGCCCTCCTTGTGATTTTGGCTTGATTTTGGCTTGATTTAATGTTGTAATGTGGTCAACACATTCACATTAGATATGGGATCTTTATGAATCATTAAGAACTTTATGATGTCTTGTAAAAGTGTTGTGAAGTGTTGTAACCCACTTTCACACTTTTCTAGGACCTTATTAATATAATTCACTTAAATAACCCCTTTTTATCACTTAACAAGTCTTATTTTAAAGTTTTGTAAAGTGTTGTAACAAACTTTCACTCTTTTCTAAGCTTGTCATCAATAATTTAACCCTTTCTTATGTTTAAATGGCCCCTTAATGCACTTATAGGCCCTACTTAAGTGTGTCACAAAGAATAATCATGTTAAACATCATTAAATACACTTTAATTCCTGACACCCATTAAAATTTCCCTGGTGGGACCAAGTCGCCACCTTGGGCGACTTAGTCCCACTTGGCACAAAAATCAAAATTATTTCAAAATTCTAGCAGGATATTATTATCCCGTGATCACAGACCTTGAGGTTGGCTTGTGATGTGGTATTTTTGAGAAATTTTGTATAATCAAGTATAAATAAAGGTTTTTCCCCTCATTTTTCATCTTCTAATCTTCTACTCTCCTAATTTTCCTAATACTCTATTCACTTAATCATTCTAAAGCATTCTAGGCCTTATCAAGCATATGTCTATTGGAACATCTACTTGCATATCTTCATATTTCTATATAAAGGGTTTGGTGAGTTGTAGCATTGCATGTTGCTCATTCATCATTCATTTTCCATTTCATTTCATTTTCAAGGGTTTGATTACCAAATCGAGGTTTGACCAAGGCAAACCCCTATTCACTAACCCTTAACCCATTTTCCCCTCTTTGCATGTGTATTTTGTAGGTCTTGTATGCAGATTTGTCAAAGAGAAAAGTGTTAAAAGGTGTCAACAATTCATCAAAGTCATTCAAAGTCAACAAAACCCTAAAAGAAGCTTGGAGATCACCTACAAACCAAATTATGTAGATTCGGATCCAAACACCTATTAGGAACCAAAGTACAGACCAAGAGCTATAGATTGCATCTTCGAAATTCCTGAAAGCTAAAGGTGGACTAAGTTGCTATTAGTGGAAAATTAGTCCCACTACCAAGCCTGAAAAGTGATTTCTACATTTCTGGATACCTTTTTGGCTAAAACCTGTTCCGACAAAATTTCCTTGAAACAGGACTAAGTCGCCCAACATGGTGTAAGTGTCCCAGTTGGCTTCAATAGAAAATTTTTCAGCATTCCAAAGCCTCTCTGCATCACATTACAGCTTCTAGGTGCACCTCTCTAGTCTCATTCATTTATGTTACAGTTTGTTTGCATATTTAGTTCATTTTACATACAACATTATGTTTTCAAAAATCTTGCATTTCATTAGTTTTGCATTAATAATCAATAGCGTTTTTATCAGTTTATTGCACTTACGACATTACATGCAATCATATTTCATTTGTATTTGCATAGTCTTGAGTGGGGACATTTCACATTTTGGCCTACCTCTCTCCTTTTAGGTGAAAAACCCTAGAAGTGTTAGAGAGCCTTGTGGTGCCAAAATCTTTAGATCCACAAATACAAATGGGGTTTATTGGCCTTTTGAATATTATTGTCACTTCATCACACAATAAATTCCTATGATCATCAATCTATTTTTGCTACTTAATTCATGATGGGCTCTAATGACAATTTTTATTTTAACAAATAAATGCTCCTCTCCATCTCCATCTCCATCTCCATCTTCATCTCTATCTCTATATTCGTCTTCTTCTCTATCTATAACTCCTTACCCCTCTCTCTCTCACTTCCCCCTCTATCTCTCCCTCTTTCTATCACCAATTATCCCTCTCTCCATCTCTCTTCCTATTACAAATATAATATGATCCTATTGGTAATGGAGCCTAATTATCTTCCTAATTTAGAGGTTTTCTTTCAATTATGTTTGGATCCTTGGAAGTGGATTCATATTTGATTTGAAGTTATCAGTTCTTCATTATACCTTTGTTGGAGCATATTATGGTGCCCCTTGGCAACCACATTCACTAGGAAATATTTATACGAAAGATGTGAATGATTTGATCCATCTCTCTCTCTCTCTCTCTCTCTCTCTCTCTCTCTCTCTCTCTCTCTCTCTCTACACACACACACACACACACACACACACACACACACACACACACACATATATATCTCACAAAAACACACACTCCTTATTTCTCCCTCCCTACTATCTGTATATCTATCTCGCACACACTCACACACACACTCCCTATCTCTATCTATATTTCTCTATCTATCCTCCCTCTATCTCTCTCCCTCTCACTCTATTACTTGTCTCTATCTCTCTATCTCTACCTCTCTCTCCCTTTCTCTTCCCATATATCTCTATCTATCTCTTTCTCTTCCCATATATTTATCTTCCTCTTTCTCACTCCCTCTATCTCCACCTATCTCTATTTATCTATCTCTACTTATCCTTTTTTTCTATTTTTATGTCTCTCTCCCCCTCTCCCACTCTCTTTATACCTCCTTATATCTCTATCTCTCTATCACTCTATCTCTCCATCTATATCTCTTGCTATGTCTCTCTCTCCCTCTTCCTCTTTATCTCCCCCTCTCTATCTCCATATCTTTCTCTATCTTTATCTCTCCTTATACATCTCTTTATCTCTCTATCCATGTATCTCCTTCTCTCACTCTATCTTCATCTCTACCTCTATCTTCCTCTCCCCCTATCTCTAGACATGTCTCCCTCTCTTAATCCATCCATCTCTCTCCCTCACCCTCTTCCTAGACCTCTATATCTATATCTTTTTGCCTCTCTATCTTGATCTCTCCATATTTCTTCTTTCATTTCTCCCTCTATCTCTATATTGTTATCTCTCCATCTCTCTCTACTCTTATATATCCCCATCTCTCTACCTCTTTCTATATATCACTTCATATCTCTATCTTTATCTTTCTATCTCTCCCTCTATATATTTATCTCTTCCATCTCTATCTATCCCTCTCTCCTCTATCTCTTTGTATCTCCTCCTCCATATATTTTCTTCTCCATATCTATCTTCATATCCTTTCCCCTCTCTCTTTATCTCTCCCTCTCTCCTTATTAAAAATATAATATGAGCTTGAACTGGTAATAGGGCCTGATTATCTTCTTGATTCATAGATTTTGTTTCAATTGTATTTGGATCCATGTATGTGGATGAATAGTTGATTTTAAGCTATCACTTCTCCATTGGGACCTTTGTTGCATAGACAACATCATTTTCTACATTGTGTACCAATTGACCTCATGTACTACACAAATGTATGCAAAAAATAAAGCATTTTTTTTTTCTAATTGACCCTCCACACCTCTTCGGTGTATCCATTGCACAACAAGGTGTGATTGCTAGTTTTAATTTTGTTGATAAATATATTATTTGAGTGTTTAATTTGAGAGTAACTTAGTGCAAGTCAACCAAATCTAGTTTTAGCCTTTCTCTTTCCTTGTGCTATCTCTAGTAATCTAAATCAACTTCTGATTTTAGTCCTTTATTTATTTTAAAAACTATTTCTACTATGATTTTGTTCCCTAGATAACCATTTATTGGATAAGAAATCATAAGAATAGTAGAAATGAAAAGTAGAAGGTACCTACTATTGGAACACAACTATCTACTGATACGAGGGTGTGAATCAGTGAGTTCATTAAAACTAGTCCTTTAATAATTTTAATGTTAACTTAGAAAGAATATGTAGATATCACACATACACAAGTACACATTACACTAGATGTACATGAAAAACCTAATATGGGAAAAACCACAGTGAGAATAGCTGCTAGGATCTACTACCCTAATCTAGCCTCACAATAAAAACCTCGTTGATTACAATGTTTAAGGGCACCAACCCTAAGGAGACACAATCCACTGATTTAAGAGCACTAACTCTAAGGAAGCACCTACTCCTTAACTAGGCACCAACTCAGCTTTTTGATGGCACTAACCAATCAAATTTACAATGAAAATTATGGAGCTACAAATCTTGATTACAAGTGATTCAATTGAATCCAATTCTATGTCACAGTCTTGTTCTGCAACTATTCATTCTCTTCTTCTCTACTCTACCCTTTGTACTTTAGAACATCCTATGTTCTCTTTCTTTGTTGTTGGCTTCTCATTAACATACCTCTCTTGTTATCTTCTTCTCTGCTATATTCTTCTCATCCTACTTCACTATCATCATTCTGCTAGACACATTTCTATTTTCTTCATTGAAAAATCTTCATTTTTTGGAGCCATGCACCACTACCATAGGTCATTAAATTATGTTATTTTTAGCATGTATCAAACCATAGCTTTGATATGGATTAAATTTCATTACATGCAGGATTGAACTATAACTAATTTTGTAACCGTTTGTTCCTTTTGTCGACCAGATCTTTCAATCACCATTAAAAATATAGCTTTGAGCAATTAATTTTATTTTCTATGTCAGTTACACTGCTTTCCACTATTTGCATAGTGTGTTTACCATCTAGCTATTAAACAAATCAAATCTTTGAATGTTGGTCGTAGATATGAAGTTTCATGCCATGATCTAATGGTCTTCGTTGATTTGAATCAACTCTAAAATACAACCATTAGATGAGATTAACTTTAAGCCTACACTGTCGATTTATATTGTATACCATATACTTAGCAAATTTTTGCTTTGCGCTCGAAGAATGATATACATGATGTATAGGAGCTATACGATGCAATGAATGATTTCAACCTATCACCATGTAAACATGTTGGCATTATGTGTTCCCAAAAATCCATCATAGGGACCCACCATCCTTTCTGTGAAATAGCAGAAATCATTTGATCTTCACCTTCAATGCACACTATTGATCTTCATCGCACACTATTTTCCTAGTGTGTTTTATCTTTGTGCTTATACAATGAAAAATATGATACATATGAATTTTTTGATGCAATAGATGACTACCACGTGTCATCACACTATTCAATAGTGCATTTCACATTTTATCTTAACACTTGAAAACTTGGAAATGTGATGCATGGAGTCTTTGCACTGCAATCACCTTTGGACACTTGTCACTATTTTGCACAATCATAGATTTATCCTTGTCAAAGCGGATCAAAACAATGATGGCTCGACAATCGTTGATCTCTACCATCTCCTGTATTGACCGTTAATCTTCCAAAGCAAAGAGCATTGGTCTTGGTCCCATCGAACACATGGTGTATTTTTGTGATTCTATGCTCAAGAGCTAACATCAGCTATGTAGCTTTGTGGGAACACGAGATTCACTCAATATTCAATCACTAATAACCATTGTTGATTAAGCTAGGATAAATTATTAAGCATCAGACTTAGAAAAAAATTAAGATCTCCAACACTCTATTGAGTCGGTCATCACTATGACAAGGGGTTGGTTGCACAATGACTAAGAATGCTTAAGTCATAACTTAAGTGACCTGTTATTGTTAGTTTCCAACCAACACAAAAATATAAATCCTATGTAGCACCATTACTAAAAACCTTAGGGTTTTTATGTAAAACCCTAGCTAGACTAGAGAGAAAAATAATTTATTTCAAATCCCAATACTTATCACCCAAACCTATGGAACATACATTTGAGATGTACTCGAAAAACCCATATCATATCTTCTATTAATTTCGTCCACAAACCTCTAAAAATGGTCTCTGTAAAAGCATGAAAACTTTGCAACTTTCTAAAACATGTTGAAAACATGCTCTTCTCTCCATCAATCTTCACTATTCTACCTGTGAATTATCCTTTGGCATTAATGATCACTTTATTACCAACAAACTCTCTTTTGACATCAATGAAAATAATATTTCAAACAATCTCCCCCTTTGTCATTGATGGAAAAATAAATTCTCTTTGCAAATGCATGATCTTCTCCTTCTCTGACATTGATTTTATTTGCATTAGCTTTTGATGAACGTGAGTTGAAGCTATTCACAACAACCTTTCTCCCCCTTAGGAAATGGAACATTTTCCAAAACACAACTTGGACACATAAAGCATTATCATATCTCCCCCTTTGATAAACAAAGATCATTTAGCAAACTTTTATAGAGAGAATTTGCACTTTTTCTCCTCCTTTGACATCAATGGAAAAGGAACTCCAACAGTCTTCCTCTTTGTCCAAAATTTTCTCCCCCTTTAGCAAATAAAGGAATTTTTCTAAGAATCTGCAACCATTAAGTCCTTAATTTTTTTTAAAATAATCATACCTCACTTTCATTTTCTCTCTTCTTCTAAGGATGAAAAAAGCTTCTATGATTCTCCCCCTAGATTCATGCCCTATCACTAGGATCTAGTGATGTGAGGCAAGAGCAAACACTCCCAATTTCTATCTCAAATACCCAAATTTCATTGACTTGAGATACAAGGCACTGACCATCATCACCCTTAAGTTGATAGATGTTTCCATCAATTCTCCTTCCTACTACAACCATATCTCCAAATCCTTTTTTGATTTTGCAAGTATTATACTAAAACAAAAGTTTAAAACCATTGCTACACATTTTTCCAACACTCAAAAGGTTATGCCTTAAACCCTTTACATAATATACATTATCAATACTATGTATTCTATCAAAACTAATTATACCTTTCCCAACAATCTTCGCTCTTGAATCACCAAACATGACCAAACCACCATCATACTTTTCAAGTTTAGTAAACTTAGTTTTATCTCTAAAAATGTGATTAGAGAATCCATTGTCAAATACCTAGTAGTCTTCATCCTATCTAGCATGAAAGGCGATGACCAAAGTACCTTCCATCTCATTCTTTTTGTTCTCTAGAACATTCTTTCTTGCACATTTTCTAGGGTTAGCAGACACATATTTATTCTCCAAAGCTAAAAACAAGCATTCACTATCATCGCCCTCATAAACAGATTCATCATCAAATATTTTGACTTCTTTAACATGATATAGCTTCTTATATTTCTTATCCTTTCTATCCTTATCTTTATGATCCTTGTTCTTCTTATGTACAGCTCTATTTAGACATCTTGAAGCATAATGATCAATATTACCATAACTAAAACATTTAAAGGGCAACATGCCTTTATACTCACCGATACATTTCTTCAACTTCTTGGTAAAATTTCCATCCAACTCATCAGAACCATCACTATCTATATCATCCTCAATCTTTTTTGCTTTAAATGTTGTTTCTATCTTTTCCTCTTTATTTCCAAACTTTATAATCTCAAATGTTGTCAAGGTGCCAAATAGCTCTTCTTTAGTGTATTTCTTAGGATCTTACATTTCTTCAATAACTGAGATCTTATCACTGTAACACTCAAATAGGGTTATTAGGATCTTCTCAATTATATCTTCATCAGTCATACTTCCCCCTTGATTCCTAACATCATTTGCTGCAAGTTCAACCCTCTAGAAATAGCTCGCAAAATCTTCACCTTCTTCCATTTTCAAATTCTCATATCTGTGCTTTGTCGTCAACTTCTTTGTCAATTTCACTCTATCATTTCCTTCATAAAGATCTTCTAACTTTTTCCAAACTTCATGAGCAATTCCCAAAGAAAGAACCTTAGTTCGCTCAATTTTAGATAGAGCATTGAAAATAGCATACTTCACCTTTTGATTCTCCTCATAAGCAGAAACCTCATCTGTAGTAGTAAGACCACTCGTTGAAGCAAAATCTCAATAGTCTTCTAGGTCTTGTAACCAAGAGAAATAATATATCCTCTCATCTGCACTTTCCAATCACTGTAATCAAATCCATCGAACATAGGGATCACCAACTTATGCACCATTAGATCTTCCTTAAGTGGTTAAGCTCTACGCCAAGGAACCAATGCTCTTATACCAATTGTTAAAAGGTGCAGGACAACTGAGAGGGGGGGTGAATTAGTTGTTACCAAATTTAAACTCAAAACTTCAACACTTATTAACTTCACAACCACACTGTTATGTTATTAAGTATGAACATGAAATGCAAATAATAGAAAGAAAAATCAACACAAAGAACACCAGATTTTGTGTGGAAAACCCAATGAGGGAAAAACCACAGTGAGGATTAACTCACAATATAAAGAGATAGAAAAACTGAATACAAAGGCTCACTGCCTACAAAAAGGACTCACTATCCAAATACAAAGGCTCACAGCCTACAAAAAGGACTCATTGTCCAATAGGGAGGCTCATTGCCTACTGATACAAAAGAAAACAAAATATCCACCATAGCAATTTACACACATCCACAACCTTGTTCAAAATATTACATAAACCTTCAACTCACTGCCTTCGGGAGTCTAATACAATGAAGTAATACTACCTCAACTTAATTTCGCACACTTTTTCTCTTCACTTGTGGCTTACTTCCTTACTTTGCATCATTCAAATCTTCACAACTTAACTTGCATTTATACCATCTTCAACCTTAGAAACTTTCTCCAAGGTCGGTCACATAAGCTTCATTTCATAAATTCAAATTAGGTCAGAAACTCAACATTCCCATGGTGGAAAGGAATGAGAGTAGACCAATTAAACACTTAACCAAGACCAAAAATAATTTCTTAGATCAATCACACACTTCCTCAATTAAATTTTAATTTCTTCATATGAAGTGTAAACACCAGGTCGACCAAACCTAATGAAAACACAAATGAACATTGATGTACATGCTTCCTAGCAAGAAGATAGCATGCAGATGACGTAACATGCTTCATCATGCACAAGAACACATCTCAGGTTCCTTCAAATACATCTGCAACAAGTATAACAACCTTTGAACATAGAACTCCTTCCATCAGTCCATCTGGACTAAGAAACTCTGAAACTAAAATTTTGGATCACCAAACCACAAAAAACTTTGCCAAAACCTAGAGAACGCCATTACATGACATATTCTAGATCCACAAGACCTAAAATAGAACAATGGAGAACTACGAAGTAGAAACATTTCTCCCAGTCCATAGAAAGCCAACTCTGCCAGAATAGTTCACACACTGGTGAACACAACTTTCACACTCCATCAAACCAAAAGTTAAAATTCCATAGATATCACCATTAGATCATCAACAACAACCCTTCAGATTCACACAAGCATAGGATCAACACAAGAGAATTGTGAACCACATACCAGAGCACATTCTGAACACTTACATAAATCTAACTTCGCTCTTTATTAATTTTCTCAAAAGCACTTGGAAACCCATAATTTCAGCACGTCTACAACATCATAAAGATAACTCCATGTACTCACAACATCTCAAAAGCATCTCAACTATACATGCACAATTTGCAACACACTGAACTGTGTTGGCATCAATGACAACACCAACAAACTTGCTCATACTTGCAACACATTCATCATGTGAATCTTTATATTCTTCAGTTTGAAACATTATATCAAGAGAAACTAAACTCCTTAGACAACCAAGAGCTTTTGTATGTTCAAACATCTAGACTAATTTTTCCTTATCATTTGTTGGTCCATTTACCTTTTTCTCAACATAAGGTGTATATCCTAGTTGCATTAAGGTGTTCCATGCATTTTTATGTCATGTGTTGTAGTTGTATGGCGTGAGCAATGGAAACTTAAATGTACCCATTGTAAAGGAAAAAATAGACCACAAAGTAGTAGAGATGTAAATGAAAAAATACAAGAGACCCCCCTTATTTACTCAATCAATGAACCCCCTAAACAAAAATAATTTGTCACTTTATATTTAGTGCAGTTTACAGATTTCTAGATTTCAATGCTTTACAAATCCTCAAGAAATGAGCATATGCTGAAATTATATTTTTGGTACAATTTCATATGAAATAAATGGCATCAATATAAAGTACACAAAAAACCATACACTTTCAAAAAAATAATCAACTCGATCCAAGGTCATATGCAAAATTTATCTAGCTTTGAAGTTTATAAAATGAGAATGGTGAGGTGTCCTCTCGAAGAATTAGTAATTTCTAAAAAATCCATGCACTAAAATCTAAATCCATCTTCTCCAATTCATAAAGAGTGAAAAATTAGCCCAAATAAAAAGAAAAATCACTAAAATTGGAGTTCTGGAGCCTGAGTTATGAGCTTTCAAAGTTGGCCTTCAAAAACCAACTCATCAATGGAGAGGGGGTATTAAAAAAATTTGCCGAATTCAGTGGAATTGTCACCAAATTTAGTTGTCCTCCAAATTTAGATATCCACTAGCTAATTTAAACCTCCACCAATTTTAGTAATCCACCAAATAAACATAACAAACCTCCAAATTTACTGGTGGCAGATGTAATTTTTTTTTTTTAACATTAAACAAATATTAAAAAATATAAAAAAATTTGTTGGAATTTTAAAAAAATATATTTTAAAATATATAAAAAAGCTAATAGTGGCATGGTGTGATGCTTGAGTTGTTGTGTTGTTATTCTTGTCATTAAGGTTCAAACCCTATTAGGGTGGAATTGTTGAGAATTTATATTGGGGATGAGGTCCATCGCTTGTAACCTCACTGGTTCATAGCTTCAGGTCAAAAGCATTTACCCCTTTATATATATATATATATATGGATGTGGGGGGCCTTAGCCACCCCCACATCCCCGTGTGAGGGATTTAATAGCCTTTATAAAAGGTTGAGCCCATAAAGGGGAGCAAGGACTTATGGGCCCACAAATTTATGTGGCACATAGCCCTAAGGTACCCACTTTATATATATGTGTGTGTGTGTGTGTGTGTGTGTGTAGGGGGGGGTGGAGGGGCGGCGTAGGGAGGGGTGGTGAGAGGAGAGGTGCCTTAGCCACCCCCACATCCCCACATGAGGGATTTAATAGCCTTTATAAAAGGTTGAGCCCATAAAGGGGAATGTGGACTTATGGGCCCAAAAATTTATGTGGCACATGGTCCTAAGGTACCCACTTTCCCTTTTGAGAATTTTTTAACATTTTTTTCAAAACTTCTCAAACTTTTAAAAAAGCTACATTTAAAAAAAAATGCATTTATATAAAACATTTTAAAAAAAACTACATTTATTTTTTAAAAGTTGTTGTTTTTTTCTAAAGAGTTGCTTTGTTTTTTTAAATGTATGAATTTAAATTTTTTTGAATGCTTAGATTTTGAAAAAAAAAAATTGCAAACTCAACCAAAATTAACAAATTAATAGTTGATTTTAGTATTTTTGAACCTTCTGAGTGCAATGGCAATAATGGATTTGACCCAAAGTACTCTGAAATGGTAGTTCTTTGTTGGATCTAGCAATGAACCTCTCGCTTCAAATTGTTGCAGATCTAGCCTCCAATGTCCATTTCAAGTGAAATAAAGGGAAGATCTGACTATCTCAGCTTCTCTAGACTCAATGGTGAGCTCAAAATCTCTCCAAGAAGCTTCAAAAAACCTACAACTGGCAAGTCAATATATGAAACCCCCTAAAAACTGATATTTTCTTCACACTTTTTTTATTCTCTAGATCATCCAAGGATGCAAGAGAAGAGCATACTCAATGCTTTGAAAAAATAGCTCTATACTCAAATTTCCTATAAGATTGCTAAACCACAACTCATTCTTGCTCCGATACCATGTAAGATTTGCTAAATAGCATACCCAAGAATTAAATGACTAAAGAAAATCAAATACATAAATGACATGAGAAAGAATAAATTGTATTCCTCTCAAGAATACAAGCATATAATCAACTTGAGAATTGATATTACAAAGGAAATTCCTTGGTTATATAGACCAAAGGCAGAGATAGATGTAACTAGATTATTACAAATGTTTTCATCCTATGAGGTGTGACAACTCAGGTCATTAAAGCTCAACCACCTTATCTCTATGTAAAGTTAAGCTAGTGTGAAGAGGACTTAAATGGAGAACTAGTTAGGAAACGATGTAGTTAGATAAAGTACCCTTTCACATTAACACTATACATCTAATAATTGGTAGCAGAGTTGTGGTTCCTTGGAGAAAGCTTAACCACTTGAGGTAGATCTGAATTGTGCATAGGAAGGGTGGCAAAGCTCCTATGTTCGATGGAACAAATTATACTTACAAGAAAGCTCTTGTGTATCTCAGATGGATGTCAAGTCTACATTCTTGAATGGTGAGTTGGAAGAAGAGGTATACATTGAACAACTAAAAGGTTTTCAGTTTTCAGATGATGTTGATATGGTCTCTAGGTTAAAAAAGGCCTTATATGGGCTCAAACAAGATCTTAGATCTTGGTATGCAAGATTGGATAGATACTTGTTGCAACAAGGATTCAAAAAGGGTACTATAGATAACAAGCTTTACTTCAAGGTTGAGGGAGATCATATCTTTATTGTGTTTGTGTACGTTGATGACATAATATTTGGAAGAAATGAACGCATGTGCAAGAAGCTTGCAAAGGAGATGTAGAAAGAGTTTGAGATGTCAATATTTGGGGAGATAAATTTCTTCCTTGGAATACAAATCAATCAATCAGAAAAGGGTATTTTTATTTCACAATCAAAGTATGTCAAGGAAATGTTGAAGAAATTTGGAATGGAGGATTCTAAACCAGTATGTACTCCCATGGTTATTGATTCTAAGTTAAGCAAAAATGATGAATCTCCTAAGAAAAATTAGATCAAATACAAATCAATGATTGGTGGACTACTATATCTAATTGCTACTAGACCAGATATCATGCATGTCATGTGTCTTGTAGCAAGATTTAAAGAAGATCCCAAAGAATCACATGTGACAGTAGTGAAGAAGATATTTAGATACTTGAAGGGAACTCTGAACTTTGGTCTATGGTACCATAGGAATACTAATTTCTCCTTGAGTGCATACACAAATGTAGATTGGACAAGTTGCATAGATGATAAAAGAAGTACAAGTGGAGGTGCTTTCTTTGTTGGAAGAAGATTGGTTTCTTACTTAAGTAAGAAGTAGGATTTAGTGTCATTATCTACTATAGAGGTAGAATATATTGCAGCAATATTATTTTGTACACAAGTGTTGTGGATGAAGTAGATATTGAAATATATCAAAATATCATATGATGAACCTATTTCTATCTTGTGTGATAATACAAGTGTTATCAATATTCAAAGAACCTGATAATGCATTCAAGAACAAAACATATATCTATCATGTATCACTATCTAAGAGAAAAAATTGTTGAGAATGAGGTGAAGTTGAAGTATGTGCCTACAAAGGATCAAGTTGCAGATATCTTCGCAAAGGCTCTTCCAAAAGATACATTTGAGTATCTCTGGAAGAAGTTAGGTATTATTGCCCCTCCTTTCGACTAGATGTATAAGAGTGTGCATCTGTTCAAGGAGCATTTCAAGGTATATTCTTGGTCCTGGATTGATGTTGAAAGCTATAGGTCTCTAGGGGATTAGATAGTAGTTTTTGCGTTTGGTATAGTCAAGGGGAGCATATCTTGTGCCCCTAAGGGAGAGAGAGTTGAAAAGTAAGAGCAGCATAAAGAGAGTGCAAAAAAGAGTAAGCAAAAGAGAGAGTAGTAAAGAATGAACAATGTAGTGTGTGTAGCAGTGAGAATTGTATGGATAAGAGTAGTGGAAAATGAGAAGTTGCTTGATGGTGTTGCCTAAAGATAAATGTGTGTAAGTGTTTTCAAAGGGAAAGATGTTTCCCCTTGCCATTAATGTCAAAGGGGGAGATTGATGTTTGAAAAACTCCTCAAGATAGGGGAAGAGAATAGTGTCTAAAAGACACAAGGAAAAGAAGTGTAAGGAATTCTCCAGTAAGGGGGAGTTTTGTTTGATGTAGAGTTTCTATTGTTGATGATAGTTTCTTTTTTTATTGATGGTTTTTTAGAGTTGGTGTTGCCATCAATGGCAAAGGGGGATATTGTTGAAAGGTTGTTGGTGTTGTCATTGATGTCAACCTTCAGTATGGTTGGGGAGATTGTTGGAGATTTTTGGTATTGTAGATGGGGATATTGTTGGTGTTGAACATGTTGTAGATATGTTGAGAAGGTGTTTGTAGTGTTGCTAATGCAGCTAATTCATTTGGTTTCCAAGTGTTTTTGAGAAAAATTTGAATAAAAGAGTGTGGAGTGTGATAGAGGTGTGTTTAGTGTTGTACTCCACATTTCTTCATGGTTGAAGATATGCTTGTGTAGTTTGGATGTGATGATCAAAGGTGTTATATCCATAGTTCTAGGTTCTAGATCATTCTATAGTGGAATATGTTTTTGACAGTGTGTTTTTTTGTGAAGAAGGATTATCTAGGAGAAATGAGATTGCTCCATATTTCTCGCATTGTGGTTTCTTGTCTTGCAGATTTGGGAACGTTCTAATATTGTCTATTCCTACCTTCCCTTGAAGTTTCTAGTGTTCAGTTCTACAAGTATAGATTCATAAGTTGTCTTTTGTGGCAATATGTCTAGTTGCACAAAATGATGGTGTTCTCAATTACAGGTGGTTGGGGTAGTGTTGTAGAATATTCTGGGATGTTGTGTGGATGATGTGAAGCGTTGTTTTGTGGTCCACATTGTTTTTAGACCTTGGGAGGTGTTTATGTGATATTTTATTAGTGTTAGTGCAGGTTTGGCTGACCTGGGTGCTAGCACTAATTGTGGAGATTATTTGTTGATTTTGGAAGCATGGTGAAGTGTGTCGGTGTAGATTTTTGTCCTAGTTAACCCTTGGTGTAGTCTACCTTCACTTCTTTCCACCATGAAAGTGTTTGGTGTTGACATATTTAGTGGATGCACATTTGAGGTGCATACATTTCATTATGGTTGACATGAAGAAGGTTTTTGAGGTTGTGGTTGATATAAATGCAAGATGAATTGTTGGAGATGTGTGGTGCGTGAAAGATGTGAATGTGATCAAATGTGGTGATCTGAGTGTGAGCTTAATGTGTATTACTCCGGATGCAGTGAGAAAAAGGCGTTTACATTTTGTGTGCTTGAAGTTACTAGAGGTAGAGAGCCAAAGGTTGCAGATGGCATAGAGTTGCAGTGGTGGATCTTCATGTCGCTCTAAGATAGTGAATCTCTCTATAATAGTTTCTTCTATCTTCTTTCTTTCAAATAGGGAGTCCTTTGGGCAGTGATGTTACACCCCAATTGCATAGTTACTATTTACTATTACTACATAGGGTAAAAATGGATGTAATGTGAATTCTAGAGATAAATAAAATTTGCTTGTACCTTGTTATCAGTATGAATGTTATCACATTTGATGATTGTCTCATTTGATGTTACTTTAGTTGATGTTATTCATGGTGAAATACTACATTTATATGAATGAAAGGTTATTGAATTATAGTTATTCTAACTTTGGAGATGTTTATGTATACTGCATATGTTATGAACAATTGACTGCCATGTGCATGTGTTAGTAGATGCAGGTATGTGTTCCATTCCTTCAGGTAGAGGGGAAGTATCACTCGGGAGAAAATCTCGGTCAGGTAACCAGTAAAAGTAAACTATCTGAGCATACACACACCACATTAGAATGATTGAATTGAGTCAATTTGTGGGTAATAGGTAAGTCATCCTTAGCTTGTATGTTTGCATTGAGATTCTTGTTTACTTTTGCATGCATTTTTGGGTGATGTTTATCTATTTGAGTTTTTGAGATCTTTCTTGTACTATTGCTATTATATTGACAAGTGGAATGTACGTAGAGTATATGTACATATATGCACATGCATTTCAATAGGATCCAATGACATGTATATGCACATGTATAGATATACCACACGTAAACACTTATCAATATGATAGTAATTGTGATTGGCTTTATGTGAATCAGATGTGAACATATATATATATATATATATATACGTATAGTATATACATGTATCCATATGTATATGTGTATCGATACAAGAATATGCTAGAAAATGGACATGCTCATATAGATGCATCGATATGATATACCTATATATACATATACATAGAGGTGTATACATTTACATATATATATATATATGCATACATCATGTATAATGTGTTTATTATATACTATATTGCCTATACTCATATATATGTACATATATATATATATATATATATATTATATGTAAATATATATTAAATGATTATATATATATTTAGATATATACACACACACATATATATTAATACGTTAAGCTATTTAAATATATATATGTATATAATATATACTATATATATAATAATAATATATATTTATCATAATATTTATGTTATTATAATTCAACAAATTCTTATTCAATAAGAATTTGACTTATAAAGGCTACTTTAGACATTAAATGACCATGGAAATAAAGTTCGATTACAGTCATCAACGACTACGAAATTGGAAGTCGATTTGGAAATACTTACGGCTGTGTAAGTAAAGTTGTGTATCACTCGCCATGTCACGCATATGAAAACACATGATGAAAAACCAAAGTAGAAGGAAATGAAAATCATGATATGATGTTATCTAAATAAAATAACAAATAACTTTAGTTGTTGTGAATTGAAGTGGAACTACTTCAACCCATTTCATGAAGTATTTTGTAGCTATAAAACTAAATGTATGTCCTTGAGAAGGAGGAAATTTTTTACCAATAAGATCCAATCCCTAGATAGAATTTTCCAAATAGACTCTTGGGCATCAAGTTCATAAGCAATAACATGGATCAAATTGTTATTTTTTTAAAATTTAGGACATTTCTTAATGAAGTAAGAAAAATATTTCTTCCTTTTTTTCCAATAACAATTGATATGAAATTTTGAACCAAAGATCAAACATGAAAGTGCCCTTCACAACTACCTGAATGGGCATCTTCAAGAGAAATGGGATCTTCTATTTGCTAAGGAAACATCGAAGGAGACTATTATATGCCCTTTGGTATAACACATTGGTGATAATTATGTATTGTGATGTGAGCTTTCAAATATGATCTTGATTTTTTTATGGTACAATAAAAAAGTACCATCAAAAAAATATTGAAATATATCGAAGTACCACACCTCTAAATCCCATGTTGAAGCCGAAGGATAGGCATGGAAGGGTGAGAAGTAAGACGGTAAAAGTAGCAGTGAAACGATTTGTGAAAAGTTTCAATTAGTCCTAAAACTCTTCAATGGCAAGCCAAAGATTTCTTAATGCAAGTTCTTCACTTTCATATGTTATTCATAATGTGTTTGAAGATAAAGAATAATATGTTAATGGCAAAGGCAATTTTAAGTTTCTAGATATTAAGATTTCAGATTTATATCCTAAGAAAGGCATTAAAAATAGGACTATGGATTCAGTTAGGCAATCTAAGCTTAATTTGCGAGTTTCGAGAGAAGGAATTTTCCCAATATACCTACCTTTCCTATTGCCTGAAGATGTTAAAAGATGGAAAGATAAGGGGTTTTTTCATGTTCATTTCTCATATGTAGATATTATTATCCACCCACATTTCAATTATGATATAGGGGCTGAGTATTTTGCTACCCTAATCGATACCCTTGTAGACTTTGGGATCAAGCTGTAATAGCTCAATTTAGGGCTAGATTGTTTAGAGCCCAAGAAAATGATGATACAAAGGGTGGAGATGGATGAATCTCTATGTGTCCAAATTTCACAATTAGTTTAGAAGATAAGTATGTATAGTATGCATTTTTTTTGTTACTTCAAGTTAAGGGTATAATTCTTCAACCAGAATCTGTCTATACCACTATAGGTGGACGATGCATATATAGGTTATTGAATATTGTGTTTCCTCCTTCAAATTTTCTAACATGGGTATCCTTTCCATAAGGCAACTGCAATGTTCTAGAATTTGGAAGAAATATTGATCATACTAGTTTTGATATAGGTTTTCCTGTTATAGAAAGACTTATTAACCAGTCATCTGCACCTAGATTCCAAAATCTACCAATACCCTCCAAAGACCTATTTTCTAAGAAACTGAAAACATAGTCTAGAAGAGTGTTGCGTATAGAATTAAGATCTTTACCAAAAGAGACACTCCTGGAACAACCTATAGCATTAGCCAGTGGTAGACCTAGTTTATCCCATATATCCAAGTCTCATTCTTTATTAAGACATGTTCCAAGTTCTAACTATAAATCATATATTCATTGCAATCCAAAAGAAGCCATAGGATCTTCTCATCACCTCTCATTTAGACAACATCCCTCAATAAATCCATGTCCCTCTAGATCTTCTTTAGCCACATTATCTGATCTTAGTAGTAATCCTAAGTTGATGGAAAAATTAGCAAGAGAGGTCAATCAAAGATTAGTGTTGATACCTAAAGAAGATGAACAATAGGGTGAGGAAATGGATAAAAATTACCAAAATGAGAGAAAAGAGTTGTATGCTAACAGAGCATCTCCCAAATGAATGCCTTCCAAGAGCAGGCACTGAGAAAAGAAATAAATATAAAATAGAGGCTAGTGGTGTTGAAAAAGAAGTTGTTGGCTATGAACCAGGCGGATGGCCAACCCCATAAACTTTTACTTTGATAAATATTGATAAGAAGTTATGGGGAAGATATGAAACCATACTTCATGTAGAACTTGGGGAAAAACAAAAGAACTCTAAGGCCCAAAGAAATTGGATGGCCCAGTGGATGATATTTGCTCAAGATAATATGGATGATATGGCTCTAAATATTAGAGATTCTACAAATCCTTCTATTATTAATAATGAAAAATTAGCACATATTACTCAAATGCAGCATAAGATGGAATCTTCAATCTCAAAAATAGAAAGACAAACTTCTTCTTTGTTGAAAGAAACTTCAGGTCTAACTTATCAATTGAAGAATGTCCAACACTCAGCTCAACCAATGACATCCGCTTAGCATAATCATGAAGAAAATAGAAGAATAAATTATGAATATAGTCAAGCCTTACTTGAGTTTGTGGCTAAAAATTTGGAAAAGATAAGGAAAGTAGCAAAGAAAATTAGGAAGACTGAAACTGGCCGAGAAAGCTCTTCAGAAGAAGATAGTCAAAAGCAACATAAAGGGAAAGCACCAATTGCAACAAGCAAACCAAAAAAGTTCATAGTTTAGAGAAGAAAGAGTTTATTCTCTGATGAGAAAGAAGAAATTACTAATTCTTCTCTAAGATCTATTGAATTATCTTCTTCTACAAAGACTACAATTTCAATGCCAAAAGTAAAAGAGCATAGTTTAATTATTCAAGAGCATGAAAGAGATTGGCTTCAAGAACTTGATATTCCTGAAGAACCAAGCTTTGTAGATGAACCAATGTTTTGGATGATAGATCAGTCAACATGGAATATCCAAACTCTAGAATGGGAGCCAGATCTAAGGATAGAGCCAGAAGAAGAATCAAAGTCAAAACAAAAGATGCAGCCAAGACCAAAACCATAATGGAATACAGGGTTAGAACCAAGGTATGATACATATCCTAACGAGGAAGAAGAAGATTATGTAATTGAAGAAAATTCAGTCCAAGAGCATACCGAAGATCTAAATCATGTAGATAGCTTAATTTCTAATCAGTCTTTAGATCAGTCTAGTTGGTGCCCAAAGGTCCTTTGTAAACCAATAATTAGTGTTAAATTAGAAGGTATTAGCCAAAGTCTTTCTGCACTTTTAGACACAGGATCCACAATTAGTATTTCCCAAAGTCATCCTTTGCCATCTATATATTGGGATAGCTAGAAGATTACAGTCAAAGGATTTGGCAATATCATAACTATGCAGAATAGAGCTACTAATGTCCTTGTACATATAGATGACTTTAGTTCTCTTTGCAATTTTTGGCAAGATAATAGTATAGATACTGATGTCCTCTTAGGTTGGGATTTTTTGAGTCAATTTTAACCATTTTCATTTCTTCATATGGGGATAATATTGGGAAACCAAAAGAAAATCAAGTATAATGATCCTCCACAAAAATTTGAGTCTGTCCAAGTCATTGCAAGGTTTGATATGAATGGGAATATTCTTCCTAAAGATCCTCAAGATTCTACTATTTGGAAAATAAAAGATCTTCCTAAAGAATGCTAGAGAAAGATTGTAGAAGATTATTTCTTGTATAATCCAACACCTATATTTCAATACCAAGGATGGGGAGATATTCATGTTGTACCAAGTATGAAGCATATCCATATCTTATCTCCATTGATTACAAAAGGCCAAATAATTGTCTTAAAGCACTTGGTTAGACAATATAAGGAGGTCCATATTATCTTCCGCTGCAGAGATATTATAAGGCATTTTCCATATGGATCCCACCAATTACAGGACTTAACTACAATATTTAGTCCATCTTGTAAAATCTTGTTATGCCAAATGACTCCTTTCAAGGCTTGTACTCAAGAAAATACTCTTATGTTCATATTGAATCTAGTAGTCCATTTCCCATATAGACAACTTGAGTGGATAATACAACATAAGGATACAAAGATTATTGGGGAACGACATGATCCAATCACATGCCAATTTGCTACAAAAAAGATAAAACACTATTATTCATATCACTACCCATTTCACTTTGAAAATATATTCCAACAACCTGGCATTCATCTCTTACCAGAACTTGCAAGATGGCGTATTCTTTATGGATGGGAAAATGGATGAAGATTTGGACAAAGAGTATAATCTTGTAAATATTGTAAATAAATAAAATAAATAAGGGGTGGCATAATTTAGCTAGCACAAGGGCTTGTTTGTGGTGCGATGTAAGCCACGTTAAGATTTGAAATAGGATGCAACCCTATTTTAAAAAGCAAGATCCCTGTAGCCACTTACGGGTGTTAAGTGGGTCGTTCTCACTTCAGAGTGTCATAAAAGTGAAAATAAATATTGTAAATAAATAGTATGTCTAGGATAAGGTCATAATAGAATAAAATATTATGGAGAAAGTAAAAAGTAAAATATGGACAAAAATTCAAAAGGTGGGGAACTTTTTAGACAAAAACCCATGTGAAGCTAGGAAAATCTTGTACCCAAAAGATTACTCAAATGGTGGACCCTTGTACTAAAAAGATAATCTCGTACCAAAGATTCCCACATGTAAGAATTATTTTTTCCACTATCCAAAAAGTAAAGATAGACAATATCTACGAAAAATATTCTAGTAGATATTTTAGTCATCTCCATAATATGGTCAAATAAATAAAGGTTGTTGAGAAAATAAAGGACTGACAATGTCTGCCATGTGGCAAGATAATCCTCCTTGCATTTTCTTGAAAAATGACCTAGTAGAATAGGTAAAAGGTTTTGGTGACCAGATCTTGAGGTCATTTAAAGCCTATAAATAATGCTCCAAGAGCTCATTTGAGGCATTGATAGTTGCATGGATAGTTGCATTTAGAGTTGGATTCTGGGTTGATTCCAAGTTTGCAGTCTTAGAGAATGAGTCTTGAGTCTTTTCTAGCATCCATAAGTCTAATAGTTTGGTGTTTAGCATATTATATGTATGCTCTCTCTTGCGCTTCAAGCGATCTGGATGATCATAAATTTGATAATGCCAAAAGCATATATGTCATAACAGATCCATGTTCTATTAAGATCTGGTCATAGTGAAATTTTTTCATAAGAGTCATATGTTGGTAGCCAGAATAAGAGTGTGAAGACTGAACGATCGAAGGTAGAGACACAAAGTAGCTATGGAGTCGCAATAAGGTCATAAATCCTATGTTAAAGCCAAAGGATAGGCGTGGAAGGGTGAGCAATAAGACGGTAAAAGTAGTAGTGAAACAGTCTGTGAAAAGTTTCAGTAAGTCCTAAAACTCTTCAATGGAAATCCAAAGATCTCTTAATGCAAGTTCTTCGCTTTTATCTATTAATCATAATGTGTTTGAATATAAAGAAGAATATGTTGATAGCAAAGGAAATTTTAAGTTTCCAGATATTAATATTTCAGATTTATATCCTGAGAAAGGCATTAAAGCTAGGACTATGGATTTAGTTAGACAATCTGAGCTTAATCTTCGAGTTTTAGGAGAAGGAATTTTCCCAGTATACCTACCCTTCCTATTGCCTAAAGATGTTAAAAGATGGAAAGATAAGGGATTTTTTCATGTTCATTTTTCATATGTAGATATTATTATCCACCCACATTTCAATTATGATATAGGGGCTGAATATTTTTCTATTGTGATAGATACCCATTGCAGACTTTGGGATCAAGTTGTAATTGCTCAATTTAGGGGTAGACTGTCTAGAGCCCAAGAAAATGATGAGACAAAGGGTGGAGATGGACGAATCTCTATGTGTCCAAATTTCAAAATTAGTTTAGAAGATAAGTATGTACAGTATGCATTTTTTTTGTTACTTCA
Source organism: Sequoia sempervirens (assembly GCA_007258455.2). Taxonomy (NCBI): domain Eukaryota; kingdom Viridiplantae; phylum Streptophyta; class Pinopsida; order Cupressales; family Cupressaceae; genus Sequoia; species Sequoia sempervirens. The sequence continues at coordinate 31,938 of VDFB02185289.1, forward strand.
AGTTAAGTGTATAATTCTTCAGCCAAAATCTATCTATGCCACTATAGGTAGACATTGCATATATAGATTATTGAATACTATGTTTCCTCCTTCAAATTTTCTAGCGAGGATATCCTTTCCAGAAGGAAACTACAATATTATAGAATTTGGAAGACATATTGATCATATTGGTTTTGATATAGGTTTTCCTGTTATAGAAAGACTTATTAACTAGTCATCTGCATCCAGATTCTAGAATCTACCAGTACCCTCCAAATGACTATTTTCTGACAAACCAAGAACACAGTCTAGAAGAGTGTCGAGTATAGAATTAAGATCTTTACTAGAAGAGACACTCTTGGAGCAACCTGTAGCATCCACCAGTGGTAGACCTAGTTTATCTCATATATCCAAGTCTCATTCTTTATCAAGACATGTTCCAAGTTCTAACTATAAACCATATATTGATTACAATCTAGAAGAAGCCATAGGATCTTCTCACCACCTCTCATTTAGATGAAATCCCTCCATAAATCCATATCCCTCTAGATCTTCTTTAGCCACATTATCTAATCTTAGTAGTAATCTTGAGTTGATGGACAAATTAGCAAGAGAGGTCAGTCAAAAATTAGTGTTGACACCTAAAGAAGATGAACAACAAGGTGATGAAGGGAAAGGGATAAAAATTACCAAAATGGGACAAAGGAGTTGTATGCTAAGAGAGCGACTCCCAAAGGAACGCCTTCCAAGAGCAGGAACTAAGAAGAGAAATAAATATAAAATAGACGCTAGTGGTGTTGAAAAAGAAGTTGTTGGCTATGAACTAGGCAGATGGCCAACCCAAGAAACTTTTACTGTGATAAATCTTGATAAGAAGTTATGGGGAAGATATGAAGCCAGAATTTGTGTAGAACTTGGGGAAATATAAAAGAACTCTGAGGCCCAAAGAAATTGGATGGCCCAGTGGATGATATCTGCTCAAGATAATCTTGATGATATGGTTGTAGATATTAGAGATTCTACAAATACTGCTATTATTAATCATGAAAAATTAGTGCATATTACTTAGATGCAACATAAGATGGAATCTTCAGTCTCAAAGATAGATAGACAAACTTCTTTGTTGAAAGAAACTTCTGGTCTAAGTTATCAATTGAAGAATTTCCAACAATCAACTCAACCAATGACATTCGCTCAGCAAAATCATGAAGAAAATAGAAGATGAAATCATGAATATAGTCAAGCCTTGATTATGTGGCTAAAAATTTGGAAAACATAAGGAAAGTAGCAATGAAAATTAGGAAGACTCAAACTGGTCGAGAAAGCCCTTTAGAAGAAGATGGTCAAAAGAAGCAAAAAGGGAAAGCACCAATTGCGACAAGCAAACCAAAAAATCTCATAGTTCAGAGAAGAAAGAGATTATTCTCTGATGAGAAAGAAGAAATTACTAATTCTTCTCTAAGATTTGTTGAAGTATCTTCTTCTACAAAGACTATAGTTTCAATGCAAAAATTAAAAGAGCATAGTTTAATTATTCAAAAGCATGAAAGAGATTGGCTTCAAGAATTTGATATTCATGTTGAAAATGAAGAACCAAGTTTTGTAGATGAATCGATGTTTTGGCCAATAGATCAGTTGACATGGAATATTCAAACTCTAGAATGGGTGCAAAAATGGAAGCTAGACTTGAGGATAGAGCCAAAACAAGAATCAGAGTCAGAGCAGAAGATGCAGCCAAGACCAGAACTAGAATGAAATACAGGGTTAGAACCAAGGTATGACACATATCGTAACGAGGAAGAAGAAGATTATGTAATTGAAGAAAATTCATTCCAAGAGCATACTTAAGATCTAAATCATGTAGATAGCTTAATTTCTAATCAGTCTTTAGATCAGTCTAGTTGGTGCCCAAAGGTCCTTTGTAAACCAATAATTAGTGTTAAATTAGAAGGTTTTAGCCAGAGTCTTTCTGCACTTTTAGACACAAGATCCACAATTAGTATTTCCCAAAGTCATTGTTTTCCATCTATATATTAGGATAGCCAAAAAATTACAGTCAAAGGATTTGGAAATATCAGAATTGTGCAGAACAAAGCTACTAATGTCCTTGTACATATAGATGAATTTAGTTCTCTTTGTAATTTTTGGCAAGATAATAGTATAGATACTTATGTCCTCTTAGGTTGGGATTTTTTGAGTCAATTTTAACCATTTTCATTTCTTCAGATGGGGGTAATATTGTGAAACCAAAAGAAAATCAAGTATAATGATCCTCCACAAAAAGTTGAGTCTGTCCAAGTCATTGGAAGGTTTGATATGAATCGGAATCTTCTTCCTAAAGATCCTCAAGATTCTACTATTTGGAAAATCAAAGATCTTCCTGAAGAATGCCAGAGAAATATTTTAGAAAATTATTTCTTGTATAATCCAACACCTATATTTCAGTACCAAGGATGGGGAGATATTCATGTTGTACCAGGTATGAAGCATATCCATATCTTATCTCCATTGATTACAAAAGGCCAAATAATTATCTTAAAGCACTTGGTTAGACTGTATAAGGAGTTTCATATTATCTTTAGCTGCAGAGATATTATGAGGCATTTTCCATATGGATCCCACCAATTACAGGACTTAACTACAATATTTAGTCCATCTTGTAAAATCCTGTTATGCCAAATGACTCCCTTCAAGGCCAGTACTGAAGAAAATACTCTTATGTTCATATTGAATCTAGTATTCCATTTCCCATATAGCCAACTTGAGTGGGTAATACAACATAAGGATACAAAGATTATTGGGGAATGGTATAATCCAATCACATGCTAGTTTGCTACAAAAAATATAAAACACTATTATTCATATCACTACCCATTTCACTTCAAAAATATATTTTGAAAACCTGGCATTCATCTCTTACCAGAACTTGCAAGATGGTGTAGTCTTTATGGAT
>VDFB02185291.1:0-10465 GCA_007258455.2 Sequoia sempervirens
CTAACTATAAATAAGGTTAAATGATAATCTACAATGAATGAAACAATTTCAATCAAGGATCTATGGATTGTTGGATGAAGGATGGCCTAAAAAAAAGCTCTAATTGGTGCAAGAAATAACGAGCTCACCAAAAATAAGAATAAATATTGTTTTTGAAGACTAAGTTGTCCAATTTTCCCTTCAAGCAGCTCATAGGGCTAAAAAAGATTTACTGGTCACATTAGCAGCTAGGGGGCTAGCATAGTTGTTGGGCCCTAGCCCCTGGTCGCCCACATGATCGGGGTTGGGCGATGAGGGTGGCTAAGGGGATTTGCATGGAGTGCTTGGTCCTTATATGATCGGTGGCTACTATTTTAGAGTCCTCAGGGGCTTAAACTAGTGGGTATCATGAATTTTTATGGTGCAATTGAGTGTCGCTAGGGAGCCGCTCAAGGTGGCCCATGGGTTGAGTGCCAAAGACACCCCTAAAAATAACATTGAGCACTTTTTATAAAGTGTTGTGCACTTTATATTTTTAAAAAACTTTCAATCGTATGACGTCGTACAAGGTGTTAGAATTGTGAAAAACACAAGCCACAAGATCAAACAACTAACAAAGACACCTTCCACACAAGAGATATACAAACAAAGAATTGTTATATTCATCAACAAGAAAAATCTACAAAATGAACCTCAAGAAACTTCAAGGAAAACAAAATTCCTCAAAGGTTGAAAGTTTGAGAGTACAGAAGAGTAGATCTCAAAGAGATAAGACAATGACGGTTGAGTGCTATATAGGAGTAACCCTAAATGGTAAAGGGATTAGATTAGGACAAGTGTCAACATCACACTCAATGAGATAAAATGATCTAATAATAGCTCACTTCAATTACCATAGAAAATCACTTAGTTAACTGAATAAAGAACTCCTAAGTCTAGCTTAAGTGCATGGGAATAAATTAGACTAATAATCAAGTAAAGATTAATTGATCATTAGCTAATGCATGATTACTCTAACACCCCCCTTAAGATGAACTTAGGGAGTAGCTAAAAACCTTAAAAATGAATGCATGATGGGTCCCACCAAGCAAGGCCTAGTGAGGTACCCATGTAAAAAATAAATATCTCTCAAAATAGGAGAAAAGGAGAAAACCATAGTGGGAGAAAACTCCTCTCCAAAAGAGAAAGGAAAATGAAGGACTAAAAAACCTCCCAATCAAGGTGTGAAGGACTGAGAAGCCTCTAATTGAAACAATGTCCCAAAAAAAAGAGGAATATATAGAACATAGTTGAAGCACGAAGAAGTTGTAGACTGTTATTGAATGATGACCGATATGAATGATGACTGATATGGTGCTGAAATGAAGAACCTCCTTTGAAACAAATGATGATCAGGATCAAGATAACAATAATTTGTATGAGTACCTACAATGAAACTACTCAAGTTAGATGGAAAAAAAGGCAATACATCTAGAACTTGAAGATACAAATGTCAAGATCAAGAAGAAAATAATTTGCATGAGTGCCCCCAATGGCACTACTCAAATCAGATGGAAAACAAAGGAAAACATATAGAATTCAAATATATAAGTGGTACATGAATTTGCATGAGTTTCCCCAATGACACTACTCAACATGCAAGTTGAAAATGAAAGTACCAAATAGTTTGAAGAACACTGCTCAAGAGAGAGACAATAATTTGTATGAGTGTTCCCAACGACACTACTCGAATCATATGGAAAATAAAAGAAAAAATCTAGAACTCGAAGATACAAATGACACATGAACTTTTTTAAGTGACCCCAACAACACTACTCAACATGCAAGATGCAAGTTGAAAATATAGGTACTAGTAGTCTCCGATCAAATGAAAATGGAAGATCACCTCCAGAAATAGGAATGCAAGAGTATCCACGTGGTAAATGATCCATTTGAATGAAATGCATGTAACCAATCACTAATGTACATTGCATCTGAAAGTACATAGGAATAAGAACTAGGTATATAGATCACTCCAATGTGAAACCAAGGAAGCATTATCACCAATAGTAGAAACCCCCCCCCCCCATAATGCTAAAAATGGAGAGCCATGACAAGTATATTGAAACTATGTGAAACAAAGAAGTGAATATAGGAGAAATAACCTGCAAATAAAAGGGTGTGCAAGCTAAGGCACACACGCATGAGGCAAGAATCACTAGGATTCAATATTGTCATGGAAGGGACACTCACTTGACAAAGGTGTGATGGCAAACCAAAGGAAAAAGTAAATCCCCCCATACAATTTATATCATAGTGCAAGTACAAAAGGCACAACAAGATGTGAAAAATATCCCCAAAAAATATACACTAGAACATGGAACTTTATCTCAATGCGCCTATAAAAGATAATGTGCATGAAAAAAATGTCTACAATGCTCAAATAGGACAAAATACTAGAAATACATATAAAACAACAAAAAAAGAGCCATCCCATGCAAACGAAAATTTTTCAGGAGCTAAATTGTCCAAGTAATTCACTAGTGTGCTAAAACACAAAAAAATGAATAAAATGTACCTAGAGAGAAATCTGGAAAAATTGCATCGATGAAAGTGAAGAGCTCTAATACCATGTTAGAATTGTGAAAAACATGAGCCACAAGATCAAAAAATGAAAAAACATACCTTCCACACAAGAGATTTGCAAACAAAGAATTACTATATTCCTCAATAAGAAAAAGCTACAAAATGAACCTTGAGAAACTTCAAGGAAAACAAAATTTCTCAAAGGTTGAAAGTTTGAGGGTACAAAAGAGTAAATCTCATAGAGATAATACAATGAGGGTTGAGTGCTATATAGGAGAAAACCTAAATGGTAAAGGGATTAGATTAGGACAAGTGTGAACATCACATGCGATGAGACAAAATGATCTAATAATCACATGCGATGAGACAAAATGATCTAATAATAGCTCACTTTAGTTAACATAGAAAATCACTTAGTTAATTGAATAAATAACTCCTAAGTTTAGCTTAAGTGTATGAGAATAAATTAGAATATTAATCAATTAAATATTAATTAATCATTAGTTAATGCATGATTACTCTAACACAAGGGTTGTACTAGGCCTTGGCAAAAAAAAATCCTCTAGAACCCATGTCACCAAAAGTAGTTGAATTTTATTTTAAAACTCATTTCTTCAGCCTCCTGATCTCAATGGCGTGGTTGATTTTCTCTAGGATGCACTCAAAAATAGCTCAATTCCTGATCTCTCAAAAATTGAATAGGGGGTTGTGGATCTAGAGCTCCAATACCATGAAGAAGTTATTGATTCAACCCACAACACCTAGAAATCGCCTGCAAGAAATTACCTATCACAATATAGAAGATCAAAAGAAAGATTGTGCTCAATAACCTGAGAATTGTATTGATGCAAATAACTTGAATGAATATTATAATGAAGGTGCATGCTTATAAAATTATACAAAAGCAAATCCTAGATGAGGATTCGATAAGATTGTGACAAGTGTTCTAATCTCATGTAATGAGACTTGTATTATATTTAGTTCAAACTAATTAATAAAAAGCAACTCCTAAGTTTAGTTTAAGTAATTAAAGTAAAAAAACATGTAATAATTAATTAATTTTCAGATAATGACTTATTTACTCCAACAATTTCAACTTAAACCATAAAAGGAACTATCTCCTATACAATATGATTTAGATCTAATCAAATAATCACTCAATGAATAAATATTCATATCTATAATCAAAGAATCCAATGATTGAGTGACTAGAGAGAAATAAGAGGCCTTGGTGGTTGTCAATTCTATGTTGATTTGATCTTTTAATGTTACCTTGCTAGTGTGGTATAGGTGATTAGGATCTAAGTCTAAATTTGGAAAGAGGCACAAAATACCACAACTATTATGCTCAAAGATTGTCGATGGTGAGGAGAAATTGTGTCACACAACCTAGTCCTAAAGAAGGCCACACTATGTAGCCTAGCCCCTATTATATTGGCGTGACCTATAGAATGTACAATGCTTTCATATTTTGAATTGTCACTAAGAATATGTTAAACTTTTTTAGGCCTTGCAAGTCAAGTCCCTAGATAGTGATATACAAGATTGTAGACATGCAACAAAAATGATGCAAGATGCAAATAACAAAATGAAATAATCTATGATGCAAATATATGACTTTAAATGCTCTCTAATTGAATATTAATTTGGATTGATCCTCATTGTTGCTTGATGATACTACCCTATTACTATTGATTTAGGCATATCTAAATACATGTTAGTCTGCCAATTCAAGATTTTTGGCTAGTGGGTTGATATGATAACAACTAACTCTTAAAAGTTTGGCTTGGGAGTAGGAAATTTGGAATTTTAATAAGGTGGACTAAGCCATGTTGTGTAGCTTAATCCATGAAATGGTCCATGTCATCTAACCTATTCCCAAGTGGGAAAAAACTAGATGGAGATTGGTTTAGATTGGGGAGTGATTGGCTAGTGGGTTATGAAGTAGAAGTTAGTATGTCAAATAGACAACATTAGAGATTATGATTGTACATTTAACAAAATGGGTGGCATAAAAGTACATTTACTTTCTAATATTATAAATTATAAAAAATATTTATATACAACTACAAACAATTATACATATAATTAGAAATGTGATATTTTGAAATAGTTTTGAATCAATCTTCCTCTACCCATATTTTATGATGTAAAAGTGAGTAATTTGAAGCATTTGCAAACCTTTATTTTCTAATATTATACATTATAAAAATTAATTAACCTGAGAGGCTTCCTACATTGGTAGCATATAGCATGTCAGATCCGTGTACACAAAAATGTGTGAGGAAATCTTTCTTGAATCATTAAACCTTGATCGTTGTTATCAAAGAGTATCCATTAGAATATAGAATGTGTACTGGACGAATATTGGAGCTCTAGCTTTGGTGGACACGGGAATAAATATGATTTTGTTGCTTATATTGAGTTTAAATCACTTTATTCTTCTAATATTTTTTTACATTATATATTAATAATATAATTGTATATAATATAATGGGTCATTATTTATATAAATATTTTTATATAGATTATTTAGAAAAAAAATTTAACAATACAAATACCTATATTAATAATTATTCCATATAATTAAATCTATATTAACAATATATTAATAAGTAATTATTTTACTATTATTTATATTATATTAATATATTTTTTATTTTTTTCGTATATTATTATTTAATTATTTAATTAAAATTTTAATTATTATTACTTATTTTATTTTTATTTTTTAGAAAAAGAGGGTAAAATTTTATTAATAAAAAAAGCCCAACAATACAATTAGCAACAGAAACAAGAAGCCTTAGGGGCCCAGAAGCCCAATAAACATAAGCAAACAAAACTATAGTTGAACCATACCCACCTAGGGGCCAAGCCACCCACCCCTTTAACCTTGCATATCTGCATGAATTAGTCGAGCTACAAATTGACCAAATAATCCTTGAGAAGTTGCTCTCATTCACTAACCTACCAATCTCGTTGGCCCTTCAAAGCCCATTTAGCAAGGCAATCCACAACACTATTCGACTCCCTTGTTATGTGGATAAAGGAAACCTCATCCAAGAAATTTCTCAACCTTAGAATCTGTCTAGCCACTGAAGCTAATTTCCAATTCACTCCCCTCAAAAAATTGTTTATTCAACATACTAACCAAAATCATAGAATTAGATTCACAAACTATCTTGTGCCACCCCAAGGCATAGGCCTTCTCCAAAGAAATAAGAATAACAAGAACCTCCATTAGAATATTAGTTTGGTATCCCTTATAAATGGAAAAGAAGAACATAACCGAGCTAGACTTATCCCTTCCAACTCCTCCCACCCAAGCCTATCCAGGATTTTCCCTAGATGACCCATCCATATTGACCTTCAAGACACCATCAAAAGGAGGAGACCACCTATTGTCCCACTAAGTTTTCCTTTTGGGATTCCTTCCCTTCAAAGAGATAGATTCCTTCCTCCCATTTCTGGTTAATCCTAATCTCGTTATCACCTCAGCCTCCCCACGATTAGTAGGAAGAGACACCTCACACTTCACTTGAATAGTTTCCTAAATCATACCCATGACCCGAAGCTAGATTTGTTGAACATCCATGGTTTGAGCTTGGAAAATCCTACGATTCCTCTCAAGCCAAGTCTTCCAAAGAATACAAGCACTAGTACAGAAACAACAATAAACTACTAAAAAAATTACTAAAAACTGCTTATAAATGACTACAGTTAGTCATGTGACCACTAGTAGTTTATTGCCAATCATATATAATGCAACCAAATTGATGACTAAACCATTTTTAGTCATTTATTGGTTATTTTGATTGATCAATTTGGTAGTATATTTATTCATTGATTTAATCATTCATTGTTGTGATCTGGTCACTTATTTAGTTGTTGATTTAGTCATTGATTTTTGTAATTTGGAAACTTATTAGTTGTTGATTTAGTCATTGATTGTTAAAATTTGGTAGTATATTTAGTCATTTTTATTCACTTATTTTACTAGTCATATATCCAGTCATATTTATTCACTGTTCACTGATTTCTGTCAATTGGTAGTATATTTAGTCAATTTAATTTATTAATTGATGTCAATTAGTAGTATATTTAGTCATTTTAATTGAAAGGTGATGTTTGAGATTTAAGCATAAAACACAAAATACACATCAATCATCAATTACTGTCAGACAGCCATTAAGAAGGAAAAGTTGGTGAACTTTATTAATAAAATAAATGCGACGTTACAACACAAATAGAGTATTACAATTGTTATTTTTCGGTCCATTGAAATCTGGATAATATTGCAAAGAAATATGTTGCCAAGAAACTTCTCCAAAGACTTTTGCAATGATGGAAGCGCGTAGCAGAAGCCTTGATGGGGAAGCTGCCCTTTCATCTCTTAAAACTTCTACAATGTGGGAAATATTCCTAGAGCAAGTTGTAACATGTAGAATCCAAGAAGGAGAGTGTTGATCATGTCCCATATATGAAGCTTTCTCCTTCAATGCAGTCAACAATAACCCTAGCTAGAATATTTCCTCCTTTATATGCAACGTGCCATCTGATATGAGCAATAGGGTGCTTCCTTTTCTGCCGTGAATGAAGTTGTGCCTCAATACAACCAACAAAATTAATATTAGTCTCAATTCCAAAAGAATAAAAGTGCATTGTATGTTAGGTTTACAAAAGTCAAACACGGTGAAGATAAATCAATTAAAAATTGTAGCCTTGTTAATAAATTCCTTAAACAAAGTGTTCAACATAGGCCTGAAATATGCATATTGAACCCTTGATTTCAAAAGCTTGTTCAAAATTTAAGAAAGGTGATATGCTCATTGTAGACATGTCAAATTTACATCATGCATAATCATATTCCATTCATCAAATAAATCAGGACTTTATTTAAATCAAATCCTAAATCAATTATCAAAGTCCAAAAAGTCAAATTAGTTAATCAGCATTAAATCAGCATAATCATCATTAAATTAATCTAATCCTAATCTAAGGCTAATCACATCCCACTTGCATTATCTAGACCTAGCCACTTGCACAATAAATCAATTTTATTGATTTATTAAAACATCATTTTCCCTCAACATGATAAGTCAAACAGGGCATTTATTGCTCTTCTTTCTTGTCCCCCTCTCAAAATTTATTGCAAATTTGAATTCAAAAATTCCCCCTCTTGGGCACTCTTCCCAAATCTTGCACATACATCCATCAATCACATGGTGACAAGTGTCCTCAATTCATTGGCTTGTTTTTGATCCCACATTGGTCCCTCTTCAACATTTGGCATTTTGAAAATCTTTAAATAGGTGCATCATCCTCAAGCAAATCCTTCACAATTTCATGCAAGGTTACTCTCTTCATTTGAGATTTGATCTTGCTTATCATCACTCCACCATCTTCATAACATTTTCAATTTGAGCTTTGATCAAGGATTGGGAAAGGGTCACTAGCACATGTGACACCAATCCAACTATGGAATAGGTAATTTGGTTTTGTTTTCATAATGCTTTGGTCTTTTTAATATCATTTGCTGCATTTGGAAGCATTTCTAAGGTATTTCATAGAGGCATTTTAGTAGAGTTTGCATAACACTAATCCATGCTTGAAGTGTAGTTTGTTTGCAGATTTTGAAAAAGATGCCTACATTTGGCGCTAGAAGGAGGGCTGTTGTCTAATATATTGCTTATGCTTCCAGATTTTGTATGCATTAAATAGAAATGTTCAGTCTTTGTTTACGCTCAAGCATCAGTTTATATATCTTTTACTTTCTGGGCATATCAATGGGAATATAAAGTCTTTGGCTTTTCTTAAAAGCATTAAAATTTGAGAATATTTATTGTAAGAAATGATAACAAGTATAGGCAAAAATCAGATAGCGAGTATAGCGAAGAAATGATATAATGTGTGGGTGGACGTAAATAGGCATTGAATGTTCTACCTGCAAATATTGTTAAAAAAAAATAAAATTGATATCCCCTGTCTGATAAGATTTAGGAGTTGCCACCAAAGCAAAGAGTGATATGGGCGGTGGATTTGGTAGATGAATCTTCATCATAGTTTGACTGTCGCTGCCCATTCATTTAACTCTTACCTGGCAGTAGGGAGTACGAGCATTTTGTATGCTATCATGGCTATAAGGATGGCTATCTGCTGGGAAGCGTACTCTTCTAGATAGCATTTAATGAAACTTATCTAGGTTATCAGAGAAAGGCGTTCCTTTGAAACTTTTCAAGGATGGTGATTTATTATCTCCAACAGTCAGCGTAATATAAGTCTTTCCAGACCTCGATTCTTATTGGGATATATCACTTTATTCTTGTGAACACAGTATCAAAAACTCTCAGCAGAGGGTTGTTATGCTCCTTCCTGCGGCCTTCCAAAGGTTTCCAACTCACTAGATTGTCCAGTTCTTGCGCTAAATGCTGTCTGTAGAAAATAACAATGATGATTGGTAAATGAACGATAAGGCATACCAAGCTACGTTTTTGATCTCCTTGGCATTCTGAGCATGTAGCATAACTACCACTTGAGCCCGCCAAGTAAAAGATGGTTTCTCCACTCTGCCACTCGCAGCTTCTTAGAAAGCGCCCTATCCATTTCCTGCAAAATATGAATAAGAAATGCCTGCCTTTCTTCTTTTACTGATAAAAAATAAAAATAAAAAATGGAGGGGTGCATCTGCTCGGGTCTAGATCTGTATTCTTTTTTTTATGAAGATCTCTACACTTTTTCTATTGGAAATACGATTAAGTTGTGACTAGTCAGAAGAGAAGATGTTATGGATGGAGCGCATAACATACTTCAAAGTCTTTTTTTTTGCTGTCAATAGGAAAAAAAGTAACAACCGAGTGTTAGGCATTATAGTCACGCAACAGTAAATCTGAGTTTATTCACGCAAGTCTCTGCAAGGTATTTAATGTGGCCATCACTATTATAATGAAGTTTTCGTAGAAACCCCATCGATTTGACCACGCTAAGTCGCTCTTCATAAGCTTGACTAAAGTCTCCTCCGAGTCGATAGCATTTAAATGGTATGATGGGGAATGATGTCCATCAGTCTGATCATCACGGCTGGTCGTCCATGCATAACTTCTAGTTTCAATGCTTATTCATTTTTTTTTTAAACTTCTCATCTCGTATTCATTAATCTTTCATTGATTGGACTATGGAATAGTGGCTATGATACATTCAATGCTTTTCATCCAAGATACTGACACCCAGGAGGCACGCTGGATCCAAAATCACTAAATGCTGCTTAGAAGGAAACAACACATACTAATACTTTTTGTCTACAGCTGCTCACCAAACTGGAGAATCCAAATTAAAGATATGGAGGCACGCGTTGTTTATTGGTGTTTTAAGCGACATGTGGTGCCATGTACCGTTTGTTGCTTTTAGTAATTAATCTAATGACTTGGGTAGATTTATTCACATATTCCAACTCAGTATTTCCTCATATTATACCATTATTGATGCAATTTATGGGCTTTCAAAAGTTTATCACATCCTTTTGATTACTTGGAAATAGTCAAAATTTGAGATTAGGATGATACTTTTGAAAGAATTATGCTTTATGGTAGATTCATTGGCTCAATATCTTTAATGATGTGAATTTTATAAGGGAAGGAATGGGCCTAGCAAGTGTTATGTCTTTTCAATAAAATCAAATCTCAAAGCATGATTAAATCATCCTTTTATTATCATTATCATTCCAATTAAGATCATGCTATTGTTTAAAATTAACAATCAAAATTGACTTTATATGATCCTCACAAAATTGTCTTTTCTTTTTATAGGAAAAGCAAAGGTACAAACGAACAACGAAGGCGAAAAGGTGCAAAGCGAAAGAGAAGGCTATCAAATGAAAACCAAGGAGGGGAAATTCTTTTTTGAAAACACAATGTGTTTTTAAACA
>VDFB02185295.1:0-25885 GCA_007258455.2 Sequoia sempervirens
AACATAGTTGAAGCTTATGAACGAGTACTTGGTTGGCTACAATCTGGAGAGGATTTTGGTGGCAGTGAGAGGTACAGTTTTGATGAACAAAGGGTTCTATTTTCTTATGATGGGCTTAAATCAAGTGCTAAGGAGGCATTCCTTGATTTATGCTCATTCTTTTATAATTGGGAGTGGGAGGAAGTTGCATGTATTGTGGGAGAGGAAGAAATGGAATGTCTTCAAGAAGGAGCTCTCATCAAAAGAGAAGATAAAAAGATAAAGATTCATGATCTTATTTTAGCAGCTAGCCGTAATAAATCAAAATATAGTCGATTCAAAAATGAAGATTTTTCTTTGACTTCGAAAAATAAAAAGGTATGTGTAAGTTCTCATTAAATATGATAAATAAACCAAAAGAACAAAAGGATGTATACACATGTACCAATAAAAATATATCGGAAAGAAGATGATCATTAGAAAGGATTATGTTTCTTTCTCACTTTGTTCAATGAATTAAGCACAAACTTTATAAAATACAACCACTTTATTTTAGTCCTCGTCCTCTTAAACATTTTTTTGGTTGAATTAATTTGACAATGTGTGAATTTCAGCAGTCTGTTTCCCAGGTAAAAGGAATATGGATGGAAAAAGACGGTGGTCCTTCCCTTATATCAACAGAAGAGTTAGATGCTACGAGCCAGTCTCTACGAGTGTTTTATATGAAAACGATGGAGAGTGTGAAAGGGAAATTAAGCGAACGATTTGACGAGCTAAAGTTTTTTCAAGTGGAAAGTCGGCCACCCAATTTACCAATCAGTCTCTTCAACCTCAAGCGTTTGAGATACCTATCAATAGCTTATTTTAAGGAGGATATCATTTTGAGTCCGTCCATGGCAAGTGATCAACGATTTTCGTATAATAATGATTTATTTCTTCCTTCTCAGTTGGGATGTTTTCCAATTTTCCCTTTAATGCTTGGTATTTCGAGATATGAAAATGAAGTGCTGTATTTCTAATTTTCCCTTTAATAGTGATGGGTTGTGAATTAACCTTCCTAATTGTCGTTGCAGAATCTTCCAAATTTAAACGTGCTCAAATTCAGATGGTGTAGAATACAGGGAATCGCTGAAATTGCGCATCTTCGTTCATTAAAGCAGCTGGATTTGGGTGGATGCAATATAGATGGAATTTCACAATGTTTTTTAAATCTACATAATCTGCGAAGGTTAGAACTGTCCTCCTGTAAAGACCTAACAGGATTGCCTGAACCTCTTGTCAAGCTCCGATCTTTAGAGGAGTTGGATTTGAGATTTTGTTGGAATCTAAAGCAGTTGCCAGCTGGATTTGTGGAGTTGGCCACTCTTACTGTGCTTGACCTGTCATATTGCTCGAGTTTGCAAGAGCTTCCATGCGATTTGGAAAAGCTTCCCTCATTGCAGTCATTAAAAATTAATGGCTGTGAAAGTTTGACATGTCTTCCCCATAGCCTTGGAGGCATGTATGTGTGGGAATCCTATATAAATTTTGATATTTGTTCAAGTTTAAGTGAACTACCAGAAGAAATTTGCAAACATACAATGCTCACAGACATTTCATTAGCTAATTGTTCTAGTTTGAAGATGCTTCCCAGCAGGTTCGGCGAGCTCACTTCCCTGCAACTTATAAACTTATCAGGATGTGAAAGCTTACAAAAATTGTGTAACGAATTTCATTGCTTGGTAGGATTGAAAACATTATTCTTGAATGGTTGTAAGAGATTGTCAAGCCTGTCTCTGGGTTTTGGGAAACTTGGTTCTCTAATAACATTAAAATTGAATTACTGCAAGAGCTTGTCAAGTCTGCTTCTAGGTTTTCAGAAACTTAGTTCTCTAGAAACCTTAGATTTATCAGGATGTGATAAACTGGAGGAATTGTGCAGTGACTTCCATTGTCTTGTAACACTAAAATATCTAAATCTGTCTAAGTGTGATAGTTTATGTAAACTTCCAGACCGTTTTGGTGAGCTTAGCTGCTTGGAAAGATTAGATCTGTCGGGATGCTCTAATTTAGTAAAGCTTTCTGATGATTTCCATCTTCTCCGATCTTTAACAAGATTGAACCTTTCCAAGTGTGAGAATTTGGGTGGTGAATGGATGGATGGTGTGGGGAGTATCAGCGGCTTATGGCGCCTCGACATTGTGCTCAGTGAAAGAATGATACAGCGGTGGATGGAAACGAAAAGCCAAAAAGAAAGGAACCTTGTGGTGGTAACAGACTTCCCTCAGGTATAATTTGTAATTTTTATTTAGCGTTAGAATTCTATAGATTTAATTTTGGAGCAAATAATTATTAATTGAGAAGAAATTTCAGATTTCATTCCATTGTTGTCTTGGCTACCTATGTGCTGTGGCAGGATATACACGTGGCTTAAAATTATATATATTTAAGCTACAGAATCACATTTTTTTTATTCCAAAATTTAGATCGCATTCCATCATAGTTCTTGTTATTGCGTTACAATTGCAGGGTAGCGAAGGTGAAAGGGCTTTGTTGTTGGAAGGGGTGTTATCAAAGATATTTGATGAGGAAGGGCTTCTGCTTGACACTCATCAATGCCCCTTCCATTCATCCTCACTTCAACCACAAACTCCTCTCATCATCATCATCGATTCAGAATATGGCCACCATTCGTGGGGAACATTAGGAAAGAACCTAGAGCAGCTGCAATGTACTTCAAAAGAGATGCAAATCATATATGTTGGGCGCCATTTTAAATCATTAACATCTGAGTTGCCCATCAGAATCCTGGCTTATACACCTGGCAACTCCCGGACTTCCTCTTTCTGTG
Source organism: Sequoia sempervirens (assembly GCA_007258455.2). NCBI lineage: Eukaryota > Viridiplantae > Streptophyta > Pinopsida > Cupressales > Cupressaceae > Sequoia > Sequoia sempervirens. The sequence continues at coordinate 2,810 of VDFB02185295.1, forward strand.
ATAAATTATATGCTATTTTTGGTACTGGAAGCATTGCAGTTTTCCGTAGCACTGATCAATTAGAACAAGACGGCCTGAAATGCTTGTCAGCGTGGGAAGACATATATTTTATATTGGATCGAGTGGCCTTTCTCACAAAGACTCCGAGAGAGAGCAATGCTGAATTGCTGAGAGAATTGCTGGTAACTGAAAAAACAGATTACCTGTTGTTCAATGAAAATCTTCAGGTATTGTTTCCGAGTAATTTCGTTTTTAAACCGTAGTTTCACTTTAACTGTGATGGAAATGTTTGAGGGCAGCTTATTATAGTAATATGGCATAATAATTGCAGGTAAAGGTTGCCGTTCTGCAGGGAAAATTGATATTACTGCTCGTCACATATCTTGATGAAACCCCCGAAGTGTGCGCCTTGGCCGTGAAAGAAATGTACCTGAAAACGCAAGAGAGCCATAACCATGTGCTCCAAGTTGTTTGGGTTCCAATTCCTCAGTATAACACATCAATGGAGGAGTTTGAGAGAGTTGACTGCCAATGCCCGTGGCCACTGGCACCAACTGTATTGATACAGAATCGAATGTTCTTTTGGGGAGAATACTATGTTTGTGTGGTGGATGAGAAGGGAATACTTAAGAAAGATACGGCAATGATAGATGTTAGAAACAAAATAGGGGAGAGCAGAACAGAAACATAAGACATTATATTAAATTATCAATAAACATTACATATATACTATAACAGCTCTATGGAGCTAGACCCTGCTAAGGAGTGAGTAGCCTCATTACAACTGCCTCTATTTATAGAGGGCTTAGGAATTCTCCAGATTACAGAATAGTAAAATCATATGCAAATGCCATGGTCGGTGAGAACTCTCCAGAATGGTCAGTGGTAGAAGAGTCTGGAAGGTCAGAGGTCGGTGGCAGTTGTTGGTAGAAATTACGAGCATGTTCTAACACTCCCCCCTAATTTCTACCATTAATTCTCATTACATTCTTAGTCTCTTTCACTGATGCTACAACATCTAAAAACTTCTAGTGATCGAACCTAGGAAATCCCATGTTGCAATTGGGATGCTCTAACCACGAGCTCTGGCCCTCTTGGTTACCAGTCCATCGTAGGTTCAGGTGTGATTCACTTGTTTTATCAACACCTCCCATTGAGTCACTCTGTGGGTGCTCGGGGATCCTAATAGACTCTTCACATCTGTCACAAATGGTGATAGGGTTTCCTCAAATTCACCTTCGATGCTAGAAATCACCGCCTTTATGTGCCTTCTTACCTATGTTACCAGAAACGAGAAACGGAAACCGCAACGGCAACGGCAACGTGACGAGAAACGGGATATTTACAGGTTGCGCATAAGAAACGGATTACATACATATATATTTTCAAAAATTCATATATATATACATATATATTATGTATGCATATGTATGTGTATTTGTATGTATTGTGTGTGTATATATATATATATATAATCTAAATTATAAAACATATTTTTATATTTTAAATAGATTTATATACATAGATATATTAAATAACTTCAATTATATATATAAACTACAATTTAATTATTAATTTTTTAATAAGTGTATACTAATTTTATTAAAAATATATAACAGCAAAAAAAAATATATATAACAAAAATGGTTAAAAAACTAATCTATCGATAATAATGAGCATTATTAATTATCCTCACCGAATTCTGCAGTTAAACTACCTGAGCATTATTTATTTTACTCACCGAATTGTGCAGTTTAACTAACTGACAGTGTATTAATTCTATTCAGAATTTCGCAGGTTAACTGAAAGTGTATGTTAATTCCTGGAGAGCCTAAAAACACCAGCAGTTTTGTAACTCCGACGGCTTAGAAACGGCTGGACGGATTGGAAACAGCCGTTGGCGACGGGGAAACGGGTTTCGGCCGTTGAAACGCGAAACGGCGCTTTGCCGTCACGTTTCTTGTAACATAGCTTCTTACAGTAACTCACAAGAGAACACAATCTTTTATTGATGCCCACGATCTTTGACTACGACTTGAGCCTATGTGCTTCTCTTCTTCGATTGTTGGCTGGGCTAAACACCTCTGAATTCCATCGATTTGAAACTTGGAGACGGCTCCTTTGGTCTCTTTGAGTGGAGTCTCCTTACAAACAGCAGCTTCTCCCTTTTATCTTTAATGGCTTTTAGCTATGAAAATACTCCTTTGACGGTTCTTCCACTATCTGGTTTCCTTTTTGCCTCAATCTGCTCTATTTTTTAAACAGTGACGAACAAACTTTCAGCCACAAAATAACTACTGCAAATTCAACAATATAGATATACCTTGCGGGTGAGACTTCTTTGATGAGATAATGGTGGCTTTATTCTAATCTGCCAGCTTCTTTGGTGACTTCAAAAACACTTTTCTCCTTCACACCTGTGAACTCTCCTTAGTCAGCAACGGCTTCTTCAAACAATAGCTTTCAACCGGCGATCTGCCCTTATCACGACCTTTGTGGAGGCGCACCTTTCAATAATCTTCAACACTTCTGCCTGTGACCTCTACACTTTTGACTAGAAACAAATCTTCCACGGGCACTGAACACTCCTCTCAGATGCAGAACACTCCCACAATTAATCGACCTGCTCTTCTTGTCTTCTTGTGCTAACACATCTGACATGGATTCAACTTATGCGCCGTAGATCTGCCTATTGACTCTTAGGGCAGCGACATTATATTCTTGCAGCAGGCTCTGCAATCTTCTCTAAACGACGTTTCCTCTCAGAGCTGCAACTTCAACGATTCCTCTAGCAGCTACTGGCATTTTATTCTCTTGGCAGCGATTTGCAACGGCTTGACAGGATTCCACCTTACGGCTCTGATACCACTTTTAGAAACAAAACAGGGGAGAGCAGAACAGAAACAGAAAACATTATATTAAATTATCAATAAACATTACATATATACTATAACAGCTCTGCGGAGCTGGACCCTGCTAAGGAGTGATTACAAACATTGCATCTGCCTCTTTTTATAGAGGGCTTAGAGCTTTCCAGAATACAGAACAAGCAAATTGCCAAGTCGGCGAGAACTCTCCAGAATGGTCGGTGGTAGAAGAGTCTGGAAGGTCAGAGGTTGGTGGCAGCCGTTGGTAGAAATTACAAGCATGTTCTAACAATAGATAGGTGGGGAGTACAGGCGTATCCATTTTCTCAAGGTCGTGAAGAGGAACTGTGGAAGGCAGAGTGGGAGGGATTCAAATTCAATTCTTTATCCACTTTGCAATTCGTCTTTCAACATGTGGAGTTTCTCCCACACAAGGTGAGTTTAAATCAAGTGTAACCATTCTCTTAGCTATGCTATAAATCTCATAATTTATCCATACCTAATGGCAAAATAATAGAAATTTGAGTTGTGGTGATAGGCAAAGGAGATGATGGATCGTGGAGTAATGATGTTGGTCTGCGTGGGTTCAGCTAAAAAGATGACGGAGGTCGGCCCAGACTTGAATCGTGCTTTGACAATGTTGGAAATGGAGTTGCAGGTCCTTTATATTGCTCACAGCTACATCAGTGCAAAAGATTATGATATGGCTTGGCAAAAGCTACAAGAAAATGAGTCAGAGATGTGTAGCATAGCAACCCTCTCGATCTCTGATATATTTAAATTTTGGCGGCGTGTTAAGCATTTGCAAAGTGAGTTAATGAATGGAATGGGAACAGATGAAAGGATAGTGAAGGTGAGAAGAATGGTATTGGGTCTTGCTAGTGGAGAGCACCAGAGGTGGAACAATGAAAGGGAGATGAGCATAGTGGTGGTGGATGGAAATGGTGAGATGGTAAGTGGGAGGGGAATGGAAGTGGTGGAACAACTCTGTCACGGAGAAGCTAGCAAGGAAAATTTGGTGGAGGACATAAAAAACGGAGGAGTTGGGAAAAGTGTGGAGAGCAGATGGAGAGATGGAATCATCCATCCCAAACATTATCCCCAACATCATCTCCTCCAACTATGGATTGATGATGGTATGAGTTGCAGTTTATGCGGTAAGAAAAGGAGCATACTGTATCAATGCAGTGTATGCGAAAAATATGGAATATGCGGAGAGTGCGCTCTAGAATTAAAATGATTTAGTTTGTGTTTAAGTGAAAGCAATGCCATCCTTCAACGATATTTACATAATGTTATCTTTTAATTTTTTAAAATTTCGATTTACTTTTATTTTGTTTTTACATAAAAATTAAATATTATTATAAAAGTATTTTAAAAACAATCATTTTAATGTAAAATATTTAAATATTTAATATGAGGGAAAAATTAAATCTTATGAAAAGTTATTTTTATTAATTTCATTGAAATGTTAATACTATTAATTTTAATAAAAATATATTTTTTATTTGAATATTTGATAAATTAAGAAATTTGGTAATTATATTTTAAATTTTTAAAATATTTTTTAAATCTTATGTATGATATTTCAAGATTTTTTTTAATGTAAAGGAATATTGAATTTTTTAATTAAAATGAAAATCACCAAACTTTCTAAAACTCAAAGGTCTATAATGGATCTCTCTTCTTATGAATGATCAAAAGTAAATTTCAATGAAGCCTTAAGATGAAATTTGGGTGTTTTGGGAGCAAGATATATCATAGGAGATGAGAATGGCAATTTGGTTGGACCAACATCAAAAAAATTTAAAGAGGGGATCAATACCGAGGTTGAAGCTTGAGCCTTCATCTTTGCCATGCAAATATGTAACTGTTGGAGTACATGACCATTAAGAGGGAAGGGGGCATGTGAATCAGTGGTCAGATAAAATCAATCTCAAAACCCTAACACTCTTGATCACACAAAACTCTAGATATGTATATTTCATGTAAATAACACAAAGAGATGCATATTACAACATCATATGGAAATTAGGAATGTTGAATCACGTGCAAAGCAACTTATCATCAAGGAGACATGAGACACCAAATTTATGAGTGGAAAAACCCTAAAAAGGGCAAAAAAACCACTCTCAAAAAATGTTTTATTAGCCAAAACTTTGCAATATATAGAATGTGTGTCTCATTGACAACACAATAAGCCTCAGTGGCTAGGATCTCACTAATCACATACAAGCCTCATTGGCCACCTCACAAGCCTCACTAGAAAAACATGTCTCACTAACACATAACACCAATTTGAATATAGAAAAAAAAAAAGAGATTACAAAGGGTTTCTCTGTTTCACTTCAAACCACAACTCTATCAAAAATTTATCACATATTGATAAAGACTTTTTACATCAATTTCACAAGCAACCATTTCTCATACAATCATTTTAAACCTTCCTCAATCACCATGTTTTGATTCCATCACTTTAAATATCAAGCTCAAATCATTATAACATCAAGATACGTTATACCCTAGATTCAAAGAGCTTATGTCAATCTTGAATATTCAATTGTAAATTCACCATACTTTTGATATAACTCTGCTTCATGAAGACTAAAATATCATTCTCTGTCATCAAGAATCTGAGTGAAAATTATAGTCACTAAATTCTTCTCAGCATCATAACACAGATCTTCATTGTCAAAACTTATATCAAATTAATTAAGGTTCCAATATAGAAGCTTTATCTTCACACCAAAAATCTACTCTTCAACATCACACTCCCAATATATTCCTATCTTCACAAAATAAAAACCCTGATAGTTGATTATTAAGAACAAACAAATCGAGACAAAACTTCTTGAATTGATGCTATCATAGACCATTTATCCACCTATTCATCTTTAGTTAAGACTCACATTCTTTTCATATATCAAAATGCTCTTAGTATCTTAACATAATTCTTTTATCAATTATCTATCACTAACTCTTCATGAAAGATTTGCAGTCACAATCAATTAAAAAAGAAGCTCTATTTTTCACATTGTAGTCATAAGGTATTGTCTTCTTTTCAAAGAAGCTATAATAAATCACCTTCTTGTTTTCATTCTCAAATCTTGTCTTCAAAACCTTAAACTCCATAAATTAGAGCTTTTTCACACATCATCAACAACCAACACATACTCCATGCAAAAAAACTTACCTTTAGAATTGGTGCCAACCAAAAAATCACCACTGACTCTTCACATGAACACATAGAAACAAAGCTGAAAAAGGAAACCAACGTTCTATCTATTTTCAAAGTTTAAGCTTCAGAAACTAACTATTCAACAATTCAAATTTCCACCTTTGATTTTTAACTTGCCGCCACTTACAAATTGAACAATGGTTGTTGATTTAAGATAGCACAATGTGAGAATAATAGATCACCTTTTAGGTCAGTTAAGGGACCTGTCTCCAATGACTAAGAAGCCTTCAAGTGGTTATTTAAGTGACTTAGAACTAGTGCTTGTAGGTCAACTTAAAAATATATCAAAAAGAAACTTTAGGGTTTAATATACATTTTGCACAAAGACTAACATTTAGGGTTTTAAAGATAAACATGCTACCCAAAGAACAAACCCTAAACTATATCAAACATTTAATAATTTGTGCACCTATAACTGAATTTTGATCCCTACTAGACCCCATGAGCTCTAGATCCAAAGCATGATGACTTTCAAATTTTCAAAGAAGATTCACTTTGAAGAAGAATATACCAATTCAAAACAAAACCTTAACACACTAACTCTATTCTCATGATTATATGAAAGTCTTTTCAATTTCATATCTTTGAAATCAACCTTGATGAAAAACCAAGGATTTATGATAAAGGCCTCTTTGACAAATCACTCATCATAAAATAAACCTTCTAACCTTTGATGCTACCTTTTGCCTTGATGCTTGATACCTTGAATACCATTAAATACTATTGCATCATTTGAAAATGAGCCTTTGAAGCTTTCAATGCACTGATATTATGCTTTAAAGCTTTGATGCTCTTTGAAGTATCTTGAATCTTTGCTAATGATACTATGCCTTGATTTCACATCAACCAATACCAATACAAGTAATGTACCAAACTTGAATGCCTTAACAAACTTGAATGATCTTCATGAACAATCTTTAATGCTTTTTGATGCAAAAAGCTTATGCCTTGATAAAGTGATTTTTACTTGAAATAAACCATCAAAAGATGAATGTAAATGAACAATAAATCATTCCAATGTAACAAACTCATGACATAAACATGTACCTTGAAGCAGCTTGACCAAGAGCAACTCTTGAATTCTGACAAAAAAATTCCAACACAAAGACACAACTTTGTGAACATCAACCCACTGAATTATCAACATCATGAAGCACCATGACCTTGAAGTAGTGACACATCTTTGAAATATTTGACATCAAAGAAAAACATCGTCACTGCCAAAAAACTCTCCCTTTGGCATTGATGTCAACCAATCATTGCAGCTGCAACTAGTTGCTCTTCTCCCCCTTTGACAAGAATGACAAAGAGCACTAACTCCCCCTATGAATTACCACTCCTGTCAAGGCAAGAAAAAGATAGATACAAAGAGAATTGAACACTTGATATAATGATATTGCCATACTATAAGTAACTTCCATTGAATACTTGCGTTCCCTCCAAGCTCACATTCCCTCTGGGCTCACATTGCTGTGAAAGAATCATATAGATCATTAAGTGATTGAAATACCGCTGTAACCATAAAGAACCGATAACAATAAACAAGGCATTAAATATGGATTATTGTCCAAGGTCCATTTACCAAGATCTATAGACTGTCACCATAGAAACTTTTTAACTTATCACTACACTGAAGTCTATGATTTGTTGATCTATGAAACAAGAGTACTATCACAACTATCCACCACCATGAGGATTTGTTTGAAGACTTTCTTTCTTAAAAGTAACTTTGAAAAAAATTGCTTATTACTACTCTATGTCCTTGTTGGACATTGGGAACACTGAGAGGGGGGGGTGACTCAGTGTTCCACAATATTTGAATCTCAAATTAGATCTTAAACTATGAACAACAAATAAATAGAAGGAAACATGCATGCACATTAATAAGACAATGTGAACACCATAACACCAAGATTTTTATGTAGAAACCCTGTTAGGGAAAAAACCACGGTGGAGATTAATCCACAAAGTATACTTTATTAAAAGTATGATAAAAAGGGGAATGCACTTGCATTCAGGCACACTACCTAGAGCTCACGACTCAAAATAAAAAAGAGGACTAACTGTATGAAATAAGTTTGGATTAAAGCTATTCAAAATATGAACTGAGAAAATAACATCTTTGAATGACTGGATTCAGTTCCAATGAAGCACATGAAATAGATTCTGGACCTTATGTCCAATTCACACTTATGCTCTACTCTCCTACAAAAACCCTTTTGCTGCACAAGCAAAATTCGTTTGACAGATTCTCTGATATTACCTCATGCAATTGTTCTGCACTTTTTCACACACACACCTTCTCACTACTTCATACATCACACACAAAATGAATTACTGATCTCACTTATATATCCACTACTAAGAATTTTATTTCTGTATGTCAACTTGAAACAAAATATAATATTCTTTCACATGTCGACTCCAATCACCAATTAGAACAAATGCGTACCCACACAAGTTGGCTAGACTATAGTAGGGACCCAAACAAAAATTATCAACATAAGAAATAGTTAAACACATACTCCTCATACATCCAGAACATGCCATACACAATAGGTTGGCCACAATGAGAAAATAAGCAATAAATCATTCTACTGAATCTCCAAACTTGTACATGGATCAATGTAATATCATACAACTTGGCAAATAGATAGCATACATGATTAACAAGCTTCCCTGGGGACCCACACAACAAAATAATGATCCGGTGAAGTATCCATATCAACTTGCCAACTAGATACTCTATTTTCATGTATTCTACTGGTAGAGTATTGTCTTCTACTTTCCTTGCCGTAGGAACTGCTTCTAAACTGCAGACCACACTACTGACTCTAGTTGCCATCAATGACAACACTAGCAGCCAAAAACAATCTCCTAAAGCCATACGTCAACAATCTCCCCCTTTGGCATTGATGGCAACACTTAGTGAAAAATGACTAAGTATCGAAACCAAAACTCAAAACTTTACAACACAACAAAACACTGCTCCCACTTTGGATGACAAGGGATTTTTCACAACAATCTCTCCCCCTTTGACATCAATGACAAAAACTTCCACTACTTTTCTTTTCCCCTTAGCTTATTTACCACACTCTTCCTTATTGCACTTTCTCCCAAAAAAAATTGCAACTGCTGCTAAGTTCAGAAGATTATTTTATACTTGGGTAAAAGTACAAAGCTATGTCACACTTTTATAAAGGAACCGATCACCACTGACCTAAATTTTAAACTTGAATCACTAGAAAGTGGCATATATGTTTTGAATTTTGAAATGATGTAAACTATTAAAATGTTTATTTTTTAGTATATTTTATGTTTGCATTTTTTTGACAAAATTAAAAAATTATTTGAATATAGTTTTTTATAAATTAGCACTATAATTTAGTTGCTGATAAAGTGCTGAAAAGTGACGTTACATGAGATGTCAAGCATTATATAGTAAATTTTCTCTTCTTTCCTTCAAATTTTTTGTGTATATTTATAAATTGAAACTTTAGGCCATGGATATATTTTTTTGCAACTTTAATAAATATATATTTTTAAATAAATATTTAAATGTGTGTGTATTAAAACATGGTTGTTTCCACTTGATGTCAAATTTTATATTAAATATTTATCTAAAATAGAAAACAAATTATACTATCTTAATCTAGATTCTTTTATCTAGGGAATCACATTTTTAAAACTTTTTTAATATGTTTTAGCATTTTTCTAGACATGGTTATCAACCCAATATTTTTGTGCTGATAACCAACTCTTAGTAAAAAATTAAAATAAAAAATAAATAATAATTGAACTATTAAAAAATATATATATTTGAAAACTACACTTATGGATCTACAAAAGGGTATTTTTACATTTAAAAAAATATATTATTTATATGAGTAGGAGTTGTTGAAACATTAATTTTTTCAAATAATTTCATTTTTTTGGTAAATTGGCCTCAAAGTGGTGCCACATATACACTTAGCCAACCATTTTAGTTGGAAAAGCTATGGACATATTTAACTTATCTAGAATGAATCTTACTAGATCATATGTTTGACCAAAATTGATTTTTAGTTATAAATACTAAAATTCACTTGTACTAGTAAGTTGGCCAAAAGTGTGACACAACTTTGTACTTTTACCCACTTATCTTTTATTTTAGGGAGAAATTTCTTCCAAGAGTCCATTGCAATCCCAACAGCAATTATCATACTATTATTTTCTGATGTTCTGTTGACGACCTTGACAAGGATTCAAGAATAGTAATGGCTTCTTCCAACTTTTCTCCTTTCTTTACAACTTCAACCATTTGCTCTAATCTACTTTCTATAAGGTCCTTCACTTTCCAAAAGGTGTCCATAAGAGTGTTTCTATTAGAGTGAATCTTTACATGCTCAACTTGCAACTCATGAACCTTCTTCTTCACTTCTCCATCCTTGTCTTGGAACTATATTGTAGTCCTGTCCAATTCTGACAAGCTCTTTCTCAATTTGTTCCAACTTGTCCTTATATTTTCAACCGCGTGAGGCCACCTGAGATAGTAATTAAATATATTATTTTCTAAGTCAATGCATTGTCTTAGTACATTCATTTTCTTCTTCAGTTTGGAAAGAGATAGCCTAAACTACATCTTCAGATGTGAGATTATTTCTTCCTCTTTTCTATCCTAAGACACATAGTCCATAGCCTTCTTGATACATTCAATAAATTCTTCTGGAAGTAATTCTGCAAACTCTTTAATTTGGTGTTGTTATCAATAAAGTATCTTCCTACAGTGTCCTCAATGAGGTCCTGTTCATATGATGAACCATTTATCCATATGTTAGTTATCTTTTGCATTCCATCTTCTTCCTGAACAATCTACAATATCTTTACTTTGAGTAAAGCACCTTCTTCATCACTTTCTTCTGTAATTACCACAACCGGTTCAACTAGTTTTGGTTCATCTCTTGGTTTATATTCCTTAGAGTCTTCATCGACTACATCCACAACTGTCTGCTTTTTACCTTTTCCTTCAAATTTTGTTGACTTAGGCACCAGAGGAGTGTCACCAGCCAATTCTCTTTCTCTCTTCAACTTTTTCTCCAACTTACTGGAGGATGATCCAATTTCAATTGCTTTCATCGGGAGAGGAATACCAAACTTTCCTAACAAGTTTCCAAAGAAGTCTTCATAAACTTGTTTACCATTTTCAAAAGATTTGAAGTGCTCAAATATTTTCTTGCAAACTAACATATTTTTCTTCCATACCACATTGTCATTCTGAAAGGTAAGGAAGCAGAGATGCCTCGAGTGTTGATGACTACTAAGCCAGAGGTGGAAGCACTTGGTCGCAAATGGAAAGCAGTATCTGAGCTTTAGAGTGGATCATCTATAGTGAGCAACAAGCGGACAAAGAAGGATAAGGTTGTGAATGATATGAAAGGTGAAACTAGTCACCCAGAAAACAAAGGTTCACTCTAGGGTCAAGAAGTCTGCAACTCTGCTATTGACTATGAGATACTTGGTTCAGCCCGATTTGATCAAGGGATTCAAGAAATACATCATAATGCATATAGCCAGGGTACCAAACTTAAAAGAGTAATCTATATCCTTCGTCAATTGCACATTCTCCATCAATTGATCCTTCAACAATCCACATAGGTCAAAGTCTTCATTTTCTATTATCATCTTGTGCGCAATATAGACTACGCTTATAGAGGTTGCACCTTCCCTATTTCTGAAGAAGATCTTGTATGAAATTCTGTATGCAATATACTTTGTTAATGGGTCCTTGATCAATGTAATCATCAGCGCCCTCTGATCTCCTTTTACACCGGTTAGGGCTTCGACCTCAACATTTCAAATTGATTTCTTTTTCGGGACATCACCAACATTGCATAAACCTATTAGATTTTTTATTACATCCTTAGAAATTTGATAGGGTTTATCCAAAGTAAGGATATCACCATCCAATTTGTTCAAGATAAACCAAACTACCTTCGCGTTGAAAAAATGAGGAAATTCATTACAGATGTCCAGACTCTTGTGTTTCACTCCTCCAAGCTTCTTCAATTCAATGGGTGACAACGAATTTCTTCTATCCTTAACCTTTTGAATACTATACTCATCCATAATTATTGTTACTTTGATTTGTTTCATTTTTGTACCGAACAGGGTTCTACCGATCACAGAATAAGTATGAAATTAATAATCAACAAAAATACTTAGAAAATTTATTGCTAATTTGAATTTCGCTCCTTTGAAATTTTGCTAAAAAAGGGTTCTCCAACTGTTCTTCTTTGGTGCATGGTGACAAATGATGGTTTCAAATTCCCTTTTATAAGTTTGCACACCTAGCTTCCTTGTCACATTAAATGCTTTTCCCTAGAAGTTTCGGTTACACTTTTTTCAAACAACAAGAGAGAAATCCATCTGCGGACCTTCAAGAAGCGATCACCAGTACGTTTGAGGATAAATAACACAACTAAAAAAAATTCCTACAATCTGGAACCAACTACACATGGGGGGACAAAATATTTTCATGAAAAACTCACCCTAGGCCAATGGCTTGAGATCAATTGCCAGATGAACTACCAGAGGGAGCTTCTGGTACAACCTTATTACCTTCATTAGATCCTTTCTTCTTTACCCATGTTTTCTTCATCTAATCTCTTATCTCTTCCATAGATGCTTTTCCTTTTCCTTTATCACCTTTCTATGAATTTCTACCTTGATATTCCAGACCTCTTTTATCCATGTTTTTGTTTCTACAGAATCTTGCAATGTGACCAAATTTGTTACAATTGTAGCATATCAGATGTTTTTGTCTATACCATCCATTCCACTGATTTCCTTCCGATCTGCACTGATTAGCAATATGTCCAAATCTTCCATAGGTGTAGCATTTAACATTCCTTTTACTGACAAACATACTTTTGCATTCTAATAACTTATGACCAAACTTTTTGCAGTTAAAACATTGACCAGAAAATGATGGATTGCCATAACTTATCTTACTTCTACACCGAGAAGCCATATTCCCAAATTTATTACAAACAAAGTAATATCCATTCAATTTTTGAGCATTAGGTTCCCTTACCGGATATCTTCTTCCTTTGTTCTTCTTTCTAGGGTCCTTTTGTTCAGATCTGGAGCTCACATCCTTCAGATAACCAAGACCTCGCCTATCATTTGCATCATTTTGTCCTTTAGTTATTTCATCAAGCCTAGCAGAATTGATCCTGAACTTCTCCTTAAACTTATTTGCAGTGGCAAGCTCATCTCTGAGAATAACTACCTATCTTTCAAGCTCTTGTTCATTGTTTCTGGATTGTTGCAGTTCAATCTCCAGCTGAATGAATCCACTATTAACTCGGTTGCATTCCTCAGATTTTTCTTTCAAGGACTAGGCCAGATTCTCCTCATTCTTCTTTCTTTCTTCAATCTCTTTAGTTAACTTCATTGCCACATATTATGTTTCAAGCTTTAGAGCTCAGTATTGTCCTTAGCAAGCTTTTCACATTCTTCTATTATTTCTTTTAAGGCTTGATTCATATGAACATCTTCTGGGCCTCTGCTTTCTTTTTGTTGTAACTAACCACATAGTTCTTTCCTCTTTTCCCTTGACTCATTTATTTTATCCTTCAATGACTGAATGAATTTTTTGGCAGCCACAAGATTTGCTTTTAGTTCCATGAACTCTGCTTTGTAATTGATCAAGATCATCAAGTGCCACCATAAGTTGCTATTGAAGACTACCTGTGTCCATTGTAATCCAAGATCCACCCCAAGCTATTAAACTCAAAAGAGGAACCTACTCTGATACCAATTGTTGGACACTAGGAATAGTGAGAGGGGGGTGAATCAGTGTTCCACAATATTTGAATCTCAAATCATATCTTAAACTATCAACAACAAATAAACAGAAGGAAACATACATGCACATTAATAAGACAATGTGAACACCATAACACCAAGATTTTTACGTGGAAACCCTGTTTGGGGAAAAACCACGGTGGAGATTAATCCACAAAGTATATTAAAAGTATGATAAAAAGGGGAATGCACTTGCATTTAGGCACACTGCCTAGAGCTCACTGCTCAAAATACAAAAGATGACTCACTGTCCAAAAGAATTTTGGATTAAAGCTATTCAAAATATGAACTGATAAAATAACATCTTTGAATGCCTAGATTTAGTTCCAATGAAGCACATGAAATAGATTATGGACCTTTCATCCAATTTGCACTTCTGCTCTGCTCTACTATACTCTCCTACAAAAACCCTTCTGTTGCACAAGAAAAATTCACTTGACAGATTCTCTGATATTACCTCATGCAGTTGTTCTACACTTTTTTGCACACAAACCTTCTCACTACTTCATACATCACACAAAAAATGAATTACTGATCTCACTTATATATCCCCTAACAAGAGTTTTATTTTTGTATGTTGGATTGAAACAAACTATAATATTCTTCCACAAGTCGGCTCCAATCACCAATTAGAACTAATGTGTACCCACACAAGTTAGATAGACTATAGTAGGGACCCAAACCAAAATTCCCAACATAAGAAATAGTTAAACACATACTCCTCATACATCTAGAACACACCATACACAACAGGTCAGCCACAATGAGAAAATAAGCAACAAATCATTCTACCAAATCTCCAAACTCGTACATGGATCAATGTAATATCATAAAACTTATCAAACATATAACATACACGATTGAAAAGCTTCCTTGGGGATCCACACAACAAAATAATTATCTGGTGAAGTATCTAGATCAACTTGCCAACCAGATACTCTGTTCTTCATGCATTCTACTGGTAGAGTATTGTCTTCTACTTTCATTGGTGATAGGAACTGCTTCTAAATTGTAGACCACACTACTGACTCTAGTTTCCATTAATTACAACACTAGCAGCCAAAAACAATCCCCTAAAGCCATATGCTAACACTTCTCAACTTATACAATGTCATATCAACCTTATAAATATTTACTCATTGCCTTCTATTTAGATTTTACTATTCTATACTGCTCCAAAGCTATCAAACATCATTGAATAAATGAAGATAGTCATGCACAATATTGCTCTTTATCACTACCTACCATTTTATTGGTCTTTATGTCACATTAAAAACATGTCTATCAAGCATAGTCCACATTGCTAAGAATGAATGATATTGTAATCCTACTCATTGTTCATTGTTCACTGTCAACCCTACAACAACCCTACTCATTATTCACTATCAACAAGAAATTATTGGCAAGAAATCTAACAAATGATTTAATATCCAAGTAAGCACTATGTGGATATATAGTAATCTTATCATTGTACAGGACTTAGACCTATAGTCTACTTCATATACCATATGCTACTACCAATACTTGAACATAGGCTACCAAAAGCAAGCCAAACCAATCGTCTTTGTTACAAGATTTGATCCACTGATTCTAGCTCAAATCCATGGGAACTTAGGAACTAATACTCCATGCTACTTGAACCATAATGCAATACCATAGACCCAAGGTACCACACTGTGATATATAAGCACTGCCACACCACTGTCTTAAATCAAGCATCCACTGTCATTGTCAAAAGCTTAAAGAAAGCTTTCACACTCCACTGCCACATGCAAATATGACTGTTCAAATAAGAAAAAACAAATATTGTACCACCCATGAAGCTCTTTTATAAT
Organism: Sequoia sempervirens; assembly: GCA_007258455.2. Classification (NCBI taxonomy): domain Eukaryota; kingdom Viridiplantae; phylum Streptophyta; class Pinopsida; order Cupressales; family Cupressaceae; genus Sequoia; species Sequoia sempervirens. The sequence continues at coordinate 18,598 of VDFB02185295.1, forward strand.
CATAGTTATGATTGAGGAATCAAACTCATTATCACTAGTACTAGATGGGAAAGGCATTAAGACTATCATGCACTATCATGCCAAACTTCCATTTATTAACATCCAACTATTCCACAAGGTATAGATATGTATATTTCATGTAAATAACACAAAGAGATGCATATTACAACCTCATATGCAAATTAGGAATGTTAAATCATGCACAAAGAAACTTATCATCAAGGAGACATGAGACACCAAATTTATGAGTGGAAAAACCTTGAAAAGGGTGAAAAAACCACTCTCAATAAATGCTTTATTGGCCAAAAATTTGCAATATACAGATTGTGTATCTCACTAACAACATAATAAGCCTCGGTTGCTAGGATCTCACTAATCACATACAAGCCTCATTGGATAGGATCTCACTAATCACATGCAAGCCTCATTGGCCACCTCACAAGCCTCACTGGAGAAAAAACATGTCTCGCTAACACACAACACCAATCTGAATGCAAAAAATGGATTACAGAGGGTTTCTTTCTTTCACTTCAAACCACAACTCTAGCAAAACTTTATCACAGATTGATAAAGACTTTTAACATCAATTTCACAAGAAACCATTTCTCATACAAGCATCAAACACCTTCTACAATCACCATGTTTTTTTTCCATCACTTTGAATATCAAGCTCAGATCATTATAACATCAAGATATAATACACCCTAGATTCAAAGAGCTTATGTCAATCTTGAATATTCAATTGTAAACTCACCATACTTCTAATATAACTCTGCTTCATGAAGACTCAAATACCATTCTTTGTCATTAGGAATTTGAATGAAAATTATACTCACCAAATTCTTTTCAGCATCATAACAAAAATCTTCATTGTCAAAACTTGTATCAAATTCATTAAGGTTCCAATATAGAAGCTTTATCTTCACACCAAATATCTACTCTCTTCAAAATCACACACTCCCAATACATTCCTATCTCCACAAAACAAAAACCCTGACAATTGATTATTAAGAACAAACAGACTAATACAAAACTTCTTGAATTGATATTATCATAGATGATTTATCCACCTATTCATCTTTAGTAAAGAATCTCATTCTTTTAATATATCTAAATGCTCTCAGTATCTTAACATCATTCTTTTATCAATTATCTATCACTAACTCTTCATGAAATATTTTCAGTCACAATCAATTCAAAAAGAAGCTCCATTTTTCACATTTTAGTCATAAGGTATTGCCTTCTTTTCGAAGAAGCTATAATCAATCACCTTCCTATTTCCATTCTCAAATATTGTCTTCAAAACCTTAAACTCCAAAAATCAAAGCTTTTTCACACACCATCAACAACCAACACATACTCCATGCAAAAAAACTTATGTTTAGAATTGGCACCAACCCAAAGATCACCAATCACTCCACATTCACATAGAAACAAAGATGAAAAGGCAATTGACATTCTATCTCCTATCAAAGTTTAAGTTTCAGAAACTAATTGTTCAACAATTCAAATATCCACCTTTGATTTTTTAACTTTCTGCCACTTACAAATTGAACAATGGTTATTGATTTAAGATAGAACAATGTGATAAGAATAGACATCCTTTTAGGTTGGTTAAGGGACCGGTCTCCAATGACTAAGAAGCCTTCAAGTGGTTATTTAAGTGACTTACAACCGGTGCTTGTAGGTCAACTCAAAAATATATCAAAAAGCAACTTTAGGGTATAATATACAGTTTGCACAAAGACTAACATTTAGGGTTTTAAAGTTAAACATGCTACCCAAAGAACAAAGCCTAAATCATATCAAACCTTTAATAATTTGTGCACCTGTAACTGAATTTAGATCCCTACTAGACCCTATGAACTCTAGATCCAAAGCATGATGACTTTGACATTTGCAAAGAAGATGCATTTTGAAGAAGAATATACCAATTTAAAACAAAACCTCCACACACTAACTCTGTTCTCATGATTATATGAAAGTCTTTTCAATTTCATATCTTTAAAATCAACCTTAGGTTTATGACAAACCAAGTATTTCTGATAAACACCTCTTTGATGTAAACCACTCAGGTAAAATAAACCTTCTAACCTTTGATGCTCTTTGAAGTACCTTGAATCTTTGTTAATGATACTATGCCTTGATTTCACATCAATCAATATCAATACAAGTAACTTACCAAACTTGAATTACTTAACCAACTTGAATGATCTTCATGAACAATCTTTGATGCAAAAATCTTATGCCTTGATAAAGTGATTTTTACTTGAAACAAAACCATCAAAAGATAAATGTAAATGAACAATAAATCATTCCAATGTAACAAACTCATGACATCAACATGTACCTTGAAGCAACATGACCAAGAGCAACTCTTGAATTCTGACAACAAACTTCCAACACAAAGACACAACTCTATGAACATCAACCCACTGAACTATCAACATCATGAAGAACCATGACCTTGAAGTACTAACACATCGTTAACATCTTTGACATCAAAGAAAAACAATGTCACTGCCAAAAAACTCCCCCTTTTGTATTGATGTCAACCAATCATTGTAGCTGCACCTAGTTTCTCTTCTCCCCCTTTGAGAACAATGACAAAGAGCACTACTCCCCCTGTGAAACACCACTCCTGTCAATGCAAGACAAAGACATATACAAAGATCATTGAACACTTGATATAAATTTACTGCCATACTATAAGTAACTTCCATTGAACACTTGCATTCCCTCAAAACTCACATTCCCTCTAGGCTCACATTGCTATGAAAGAATCATATAGATCATTAAGTGATTGAAATACCACAACAACCATAAAGAACTGATAGCAATAAACAAGGAATTAAATATGGATTATTGTCCAAGATCCATTTACCAAGATCTATAGAATGTCACCATAGACACTTTGTAACTTATCACTCCACTGAGGTGTATGATTTGTTGATCTGTGACACAATAGTACTATCATAACTATCCACCACCATGAGGATTTGTTTGTAGACTTTCTTTCTTCATAGTAACTTTGAAAAACTTTGCTTATTATTGCTCTTTGTCCTTCTCAACTTATATAATGTCATATCAACCTTAGAAATATTTACTCACTACCTTCTATGTATCTTTTACTGTTCTATACTGCTCCAAAGTTGTCAAACATAATTGAATAAATGAAGATAGTCATTCACAATATTACTCTTTTTCACTGCCTACTATTTTATTGGTCTTTATGTCACATTACATACATGACTGTCAAGCATGATCCATGTTGTAGACACATAAAAAAGACCTAGGCCTACAAGCTCTATTTTCACCTCTTCTTCTTAGCATAATTAAGACATTTTAATTATGTCCTTGGTCCACTTTCGACTATTAATTAAATAGCTCATAATTATTTAATTAATTCATGTCCTTTATTCTTCATTATTATTAAATAAATAAATTTAATTTATTTAATACGTCACTAATTGTCCAATGTCTACCTATAATTAAATTAATTTCTTAATTTATTTAATTATCTTTGCCCATTATGTCTTCCCGATTATTAAATAAATAAATTTATTTATTTACTTAATGCGCCACTAACTCTTTTTAAGTCTTCTTATAATTAAATAAATCCTTTAATTTATTTAATTATTGCCACCTTGACATTTACCTATTTTAAATAAAATTATTTATTTAAAATAATCCCACTTTTCTAATTCCCTCTTTTTAGTAAATAATTTAAATTAATTATTTACCGTCAAGTGGCCCCACCTTTTGAATTAAATTTACTTTTAATTCAAAACAGTCTTTTTCTCCAAAAATCAAGTAATTTCCATTAATATTTGATTTTCTAGCCACCTCTTTTTCTATGTCAATATTACCTCTTGTCACATGCATTGTCAACCCTTGATTTGATTTTCTAAAAATAAATCTTGTCCATTCATTTTGAATTCACCCTAATGTTTCCCTAACCCTTATTGTGGGTTGTCATATTCAATCTTGTCCTTTGATTCTAGGGCACTTGTCAACTTTTAATCTTGCCCATTCCCTCAAAATGGCATTTTCTATAAAATGGTGATTTTGGTCTCATTTTGTCACCTCATGCTCATGTTTTGTCATCTCATGCTCTTGCTATCTTGTCATTTTAGGCTATTTTCTGCATACTTTATAGTTGCTAGTTGCATTTGTGAGGTCATTTAACTAAAATCCTTCAACATTTGCTTAGGGCTTGTCATTGTCATTAGATTGCTCACATAAAATCTGAGGGAAACATCATATTTCAACAAGTTGAGAAGGTGTAATGGAGGTCAGCCATGGAGAATGAAGACATTTGGTGAGATTGTTTCATTTTTTTTCATGTCATTTCCTTTGCACTTCATTATTACTTTGGATTTTTATGCTTTGCATTTGATTTGATAGCCCGAGGAAAAATTCCCTTAGTTACATTGGTGAACTCGGCACCAAAATCAAACACTTTTTGTTTTTTCATACGACATTTTCTATTTTGCAGGTATAGGTATGGCCACGATGCATTTTCTTTGTAGGGCAATGCATTTGAGTTTTTACAATGCATTTGCTTCCTAGAACAACACATACACTCTACTGCGATGCATACGATTTGCATAACAATGCATTTGTTCGACCACAACGCATTTGCTTTGCAGGTTGATGCATTTTCCTATTCGATTCCAGTTTGCAGACCTAAGCCACATTTGCTTTGCAAGTTGTTGCATTTGTCTGTTAGATTTCAGTGCATAGAATCGAGTCGCATTTGCTATATGGAGCAACACAATCGCTCTGCCAAGACAAATTTGTCTGGTGAACTTTTTCTCTTGAGTTTTTCCATATTTGACTTGATTTCTTTTTGCAATCTATTTTCCTTTGTGCAATCTATAGTTTAAGAATTTTTTGGTTACTAATGAGTTGTTGCAGCATGTGGCTTTGAGTCTTTTCGTGGGTCCAAGACATCTTCTTTGTGAAACTACTAACTTGTGGTTTTGTAGGTTTGATTGTCCAAGGCTATTACTTTGAAACAAATTGTGTTTGTTTATTTTTAGATTAGAAAGCACTTCAATTGGTGCATTCAAAATAACTTTGCTTATCCTTTGCTTGATTGTTCTTGAAGGTGGTAGGTGATTATGGTCTCACCTTGTGCAAACTAGGTGATTAGAAAACCAAACCAACCTATTTTTGTGTTTACCCCAATTCAATAATCAAAGTATCCTCTCCCCTTGTGCACTTGTGCGATCCTGGGTGTAAGAGAAACAATTATTGACTCTAGAATTGGGCCTTCCTTGGTGGGAAAAAGTACTCACCCCAAGGTGGCTCAAACTGGAAATGGATCTCCTTGGCTGAGCTACCCCCGACTGGTATATAAATGTGAATCCTAAGGGAAAGCCTAGGATTACGAGTGCAGATGTGTCATACAGACAAAGTAGGATTCTCCAAAACCCTATTGAGCGTAACCTATTTAGGCTAGAATCCCTCCTTTAACGAAGCTTAATATTTTCCCCCATGTATGGCCACTCGAATGGGGATCCCCAACTAAAGACCTTTGTGTAGTAGCCAAAATCCTTCTATTTGCTAGCGCAACAACGGTCATTGTGAAGGCGTCCACATTCTCTCAATTCTTAGTAGAGGTGATCAATTTGCCATGGGATTTTTATGGGGGTTGGAAGCTTGGTTGGCCTGAGAAGTGAGTGCACTGTAAGGGGGAGCCCGTGCAACCAAGCTTCTGGATTCACACGCTAAGAATAATTGTGGTTGGGGAAACTCACGTGGAATCTAGCGAATATTGTCCTAGCCTAACCTAGGATTGTGCTTGTCTTCATTGTGTTTGTTTCAAAAGACAAGATATTGTGTTTTCCAAGTGTTTTCAGACATTCAAACAAAAAAACATCACTTTTAGATTTGGAAACAAATAGTCAACCTCAAACAATTCAATTTTTTGACCAAAATTGCAAACAAATTAGAATTTTTGCATTCTGCACCGCATCTGCCATGACGCATTCACTTTGCTGCACCACATTCGCCTTGCAGAAAACTGCATTCGCTCTGTCAAAACACATTTTCTTTGCAGAACACCGCATTTTCCTGGTATGCACCACATTTTCTTTTCAGAAAACCACATTCGCAATATTGAGCCGCACTTGCTTTCTGCAACATTGCATTCGCTGAAACCGAGCCACATCTGCTATACTACGACGCATTTGTGACCTCGAAGGACACATTCTCCTGACAAAAAACAAGACTTTCACAAACCAGAAATTGAAGTCAAACTTGTCCCAACTGTCCATAAACATCTTTTTCCATAAGCTCCCATCAAAGCTAGATTATAAAATTGCTCAAATCTTTCATTTATTGCACACTTTAGCTTGCATCTTACCATAGGTTCAACTTTGCAAATTTTAGTCTCATCATTAGGCCTCATCATTTTAATTTTCAGTCATAAACCAATACTTAGGTTCTCATTTTATTTTGCATATCTTGGAGTAGGAATTATTTTGCATATCTTGGAGTAGGAAAAGCTTACCTTTGCAAAATCTTGGTCTTCAAAAGTAGGTCATCATTGGACTTAGGCATAATTATCTTCTTTAGTCAATTGTCCTTTTGTGAGAACTTTCCAACTCATAAGTCTAGTTAGGAAAACTCACTTGTCATTTTGTCATTATCATTTAGTCCTTCAAACAAGTCCTTTAATATTCCAAAATTGAGACATAGATCAAGCTTAGGGTGGTTGAGAAACCTTCTTCCAAATTATTTAGACCTTTGCATTTGCATACTTTAGACACTCAAATCATTTTAGGCCTCACCTTTCATATCTTATCCTAAAAAATCCAAAAAATATTGTCATAATTTTCATCATAGTCCTCATTTGACATCTAGACTTTTCATTGGTCATTTCCTTAGTCAAAATTTTCATATTGGTCTTCATTGTCATTTTGGCATTTGGAATCCTTTCTTGATAATTTTATCACCTTGCATTAGTCATTTCCCTTAGGCAAAACATCATTAGTACCTTGCATTGACATCATTTATTCTAAAAATTATACAAAAAAAAAATAGTGTCGGGTCATCCCACAATAATAGGTTACACTTTTTGGCCAAACTTGACATTGAAATCAACATTTTCATAGAAAACTTCACTTTATGACACTTATAGTAGGTAAATTATTAGGAATTTGAAAATGATGTAAACTAGTGATTTGTGAGATTTTTTTTTTAGTTTTTAAATGTATTTTTTTTTTTAAAATTGAAATTAAATTGTAATTTTTTTGCATCTCCTTTGATAACTAGTTTT
>VDFB02185295.1:31558-48223 GCA_007258455.2 Sequoia sempervirens
TACCCTGGGTGTCTGATGTAGGAGCATCTAGTGGTGTAAGGGCAATCTTGCATCACCCAAAAATAGTTAAATTTCAAGTTTCTCAGGTTTTTAGATGTTTTTACATTTTTGGATACCCTTTTTTTCATAATGAAATTCCCAATTTATGGTTTTTATTTTCTATTCCTGGGTTGAAAGATATTGCAGTTTTTGTTTCCCATATTTGCACCTGAAAATCTTCCGAGTTGGATTTGAGGCACTTAGAGATTCTGAAATGGCCCTGAAACTTTCCAAAATTGACGTAGCATATTTTGAGCTTGTTCTTGACTTCGAGACCTTTCCAACGGTTCAAACGGTTCACGAATCGGAGCCCCATATCAAAAGTTATGGCCTTGGGAAGTTGGCGCACTTTCTAGAAGATACAATTGCAAATATTCTTTTGAAATTTGAACTTCAAGTTGTAATTTTTCAGCGTCAAACTGCCTAAACTCAAATTTTAATGTTGTTTTGGCTCCAAACTAAAGAGGAGCTCTATCTATGGGTGGATTTCTAATATTTTGGATAACTTTTTGGGGACAAGCTCGCATATTGTGAAAGGGTTATTTTGTAGCTTTTTGTAGCTTGCATGTGTTGTAGAACTTAGGGATTTGAGATCCTCTACATGTAAGAAGCTCCATTTTCTAAATAATAAAATTATTCTCTTGTTTGTGGGTTATTTTTTGTGTCTCAGGCTATGCCCTCATCACAAAATCCCTTCGAATCATTCTTACATAGAGATGAGCATGGACGTGTATACATGGAAGACCTAGAGGCGGCAACCCAAAATCTTGATGTGTCCTCATTTGTGGAAGACCTAATCTTATATTACCCTCAAAGGTATCTAGCCATACTTATAGACCAAGGGGTTAAACTATCACATGGCTTTGACATTAATACCCTAAGGGCAGGATCACCTAATCACGACACAAACAAAGATACAAGAAGCATGTCCAACACTAGCCAACCTCAAAAAAATATGAGTAATGCATTTGTTGGTGCCACATCACAAGTTGTCACAAGTACCACTAATGCTACCCCAAGTGGTACCTCAAATCAAAACACCTCCCACTTGATCAATGCCACAAATTTTGGGGGAGCACCAACTATGTCACAAGCCATGTCACAATCAATGCCATCCATGTCAACAATATCCTCGCAATCAGCTAGAGCTACCTTTGGATCCTCATCAATGGGGGAAAGTACTTCGAATCCTCTATTTGGAGCTTCATCTAGTGCCTTGGGTGTGTCATCATCAAATCCTTTCATTGGTACCTCATTTAACCCCATTGGTGGAAGTAAACTATGCATATTTTCGTGAGGACTGCAACCAAATGTCAACATGTCATCACATCTTAACACTAATACTTCGCAAGGTCCAAACAAACATATTCCTCAAGCACAATTTCAACAATTTGGATAAGGAAACTAGAGCAAACAACATATGGAGTCATTTGGACACCAAAATATTTCAGGACAACACATTCCCCAAATATCGACCCAAATGGCTAGAGGACATATTCCAACATATTCATCACATATCCACACTCATCAACATATATTTCTCATCCAAACTTTCAATATCAACAACATTCAAACCAAAACATGTCCTACACCTGACAACAACACATCTCACAATAGAATCATAATACCTCCTTGCAAAAAATGGGGGCACATGGTGTACCAATCACTCCCATGTGTGATGCAATGAATAATCCTATAATTGATGCCTTGACAGCTCAAGTGGCTCACTTACAAAAGACCATAGAAAGCATGCAAATGTCCAACAAGAGGTCACACATATATCATATGACCTATGCATATAACCTTTTGACACAAATCTATACATGCCACCTTTCCATCCTGGATATGTGGCACCAAACTTCACCAAATACAAGGGAAAGAAAAATCCTATTGAACATGTTTGGGAATTCATGACCAACTACATAGACATTGCCTATGAAAACATGTACTTGACGAGATTATTATCTAAGAGTCTTACATGACCTGCACTTGAATGGTTCTCAACTTTAAAACCTGGATAAAAAAATGGGATGAACTTAAAGAAAAATTTGTTAAAAATTATCTGTATAACATTGACATGGATAACTCCATCACTAGCTTATGCACCCTTATGCAAGAAGAGACTGATGAAAATTTTATCCCATTATTCGAAAGATGGAGAATTCTAGCAATTTACTGCCACATTGACATACCTAAGGAGGAGAAAGTTGACATATTTTTCCAAACACTCCTAGGCCCATTGAAATATGAATTGCAAGTAAACTGCTGCGTGCAACCTTCACTAACCTAGTCAAAAAAGGTGTTTAGGTTGAGAAGGCTCTCATTACTAAAGGAGAATTAAAATAAACAAATGCAAATCCATCCGTGGAAAAAAATAAATATTGAGATAAAAATAAACACATCACCAATAATGGCATTGTTGATGCCAAGTCTGTAAACACAATGAATCCTGTGCTCACCCTTAAAGGAGCACAACCGCAAAACATACCGACAACAACATTGGCACCCCCTACAAACATCACTAAAAGTAACCAAAATAGTCAAAATAACTAAAGTCAGGGACAACCCCATCAGACAAGACAATTCTGAAAAAGACAAACATACCCTGCTTTGGGAGAACCAATTGAAGAGGTCCATAAGAAGCTTCTGTAAAATGGTCTCATCATACTTGAAGACCCTAAGCCATATGATCCAGAGAAATTTAAACCATCATGGTGGGATGATAATGCTTTCTATGATTACCATCGGGTTAAAGGGCATAAGACATCATCCTATCGATAGCTAAGGAATCTTGTACAAGACCTCATTGAAAATAGAACAATCGAGGTGGGTGGCCCACAATTTGCATCCAATGCGTACCATACTATTCATAAAAACCCACTGCAAGATCGTGGTTCAAATAATCCCTCGACATCAGATCCTAAGACAAATAAAAATCATGCCAACTATACATGTACCATATTTGACTATTCTAGAGGAACTATCATTAACCACATCCGAACCGATGATGAATATGTCAATACCATGACTGTCAAAAGAGCACCCGAATGCAATGCCACTACTCGAAGTGGAAAAGTCACCATAGTTGGTCCTCCTCCTCGACAGCCAAAAATTACAATACCTGGTCCATCCACTAAGCAACAACAATTTGGCTCATCTGCTAAGAAGTCACAACCTAAGAGTCAGTTTAATCTTGTTGATCAACTAGGCAAGACCCCTGCATAAATTTTCATACTTGAGATACTTCACATTTCTCCCGCAAACAAGGCTATACTTGAACAAACCTTGCAAGAGTCATCTGTTCCTCAAGACATTGATGCCATGGTGGGATACCTCACTACACCCCATCACATAACATTTTCCAACCAAGATTATTCATCACCCAAGTACAACCATAACGACACACTACACATTGAAATCTTTATCCAAAAACATAAGGTTAGATGAGTCTTAGTAGATGGTAGAGCAAGATTGAACATATGCTCCTTAAAACTGCTTAAGACTCTAGGATTTTCTAATGCTTGCATAGATGCTACAAAGAGTATAGTCATAAAGGCATATGATGATGAAGAACTTTCTTCCTGCGACATTATCTCTCTTCCTATCAGAGTTGGGCTAGTCATTGTAGAAACAACTTGCCAAGTCCTAGATCTTGAATTACCCTATAAAATCTTACTTGTGTGACCTTGGATTCATGCCCTCAAAGCTATTCCACCCACCTACCAGCAATGCCTGAAGTTTCCCTTTGACGACACATAAATCACCATATATGGAGAGCCCGATCCTTTTCAGTATTTTACCAACCTAAGGGGTATTTTAGAACATAAAGTGCCCATCAACTAAGAAGCTCCAAGTTCCTCTTCTTCTAAATTCTTTGACTCATCCACACTCACATCATCATCCACGTCCACTCCTTCCACATCTTCGGCCATACCATCATCTTCCTCGCTTCCTAAGGATGAGTCCAATTTCAAGATCTAGGACCTAGGTTGTGGAGAATTCAAACTGAATATGGCATATTGCATCACAACAATACCCAAGTCTCCTAAGGTCTATGGTCAACCATGTTTTAGAATGGAACCTAAAGAAATTTTTAAGGTTCTGCCAAAAATGATTTTCATAAAATGGGGAGACATGAACAACGAGGACATTTTTGACATAACATTCAATGGATTTATAAAGAAATGTAAGACTTACCCCTATTACCAGTTAAGATATATGGAAAAGGATATGACATGCTAAAGGAAAAAGGATACGATGGAACTAGTGGCCTTGGTAGAAATAAAACTGGATGAAGAGAACCTATAGCACCTTCCAAATGACCAAAGCATCTTGGGTTAGGGTATGGTCTACCAAAAAATGATGATCAACGCACTAATGGACTTTCGAGTGAGAACGTGAATGCTTCAGAAAGTGTCAAGACTTTTCAGGAATCCCTTACCAAAACTGACTCCCATGAATTGGAATTTGGCTCCCAACGATCCATGAGCAGCTGTTGCCTTGATGAGTTGTTCCTTGAACTTGGGGAACCTACTTTGGAAGAAATTTTTTGGAAATTGTTTAAGATTGAACCAGTAGTGAAAAATGATAATTTTGAGACCCTAGGGAAACAAGAAGGCTTGGATAGACTCTTTTACCCAAGGAACAACAAAAAGTTTGAATCATCTCCAAATCCTATTAGCCATGACCCTGACACAACTGTCCAGCCACCTGACAATGATAACTTGATACATGACACTACTGACCCCAATGCTAGTCCATTCGTCCCATATTTTGACAATGGATGCGAATCAAATGAAGGAGAGTATTGGATTGAATCCAACTGGGAACTCGATGATGAAAATTTTATCTTCAACGTCTCTGAATATTTCTACATTCTTTCTGAGTCTTCCCCTCCATTCGCCAATACTGATTATGGTATTTCCCTAGTCTAATCAAAATTAATCGATTGGGACCAACAAGGCCTGCCAACTATGGACATATTCCAAAAATGATGAAGCCATTGCAAAGTTCATGGGACTTTGAGAGGGCATACCGAGTGGAGATTACAAGGCGAGACTTACCATAAACCTAGACTGTGTAGCTTATTTTGGGGAGACTGCTCCATCCTCTAGTCGCAAAATGAAAAATAAAAAATAAAATAAAAAATGACACGTATTTAGGTGAAAACTGAAAGGCACCTTTTGATGAAAAAATAGTAAAAATAAAGGACATATCTGCGGGTGAAAACCTCTCCGAGGTGCCCAAAGATGGAGGACTGGAATTTCTTCCCATGAAAAAATAAAAAATCAGCAATGCTTATTGAAGACACCATCAAAGTGAACATAGCTACTGCAGAGGATCCCAAAATGGTTCTCTTTGCTGCATCACTGACAGAAGAAGAAAAACCAGAATTTTAACAATTCTTCTCTAAACGAAAGGTCAACCTCTCATGGTCTTACGCTGATATGCTTGGGTTGGATCCAGAATTGGTGTTAGACCATTTACCATTGCTTCCAAAGGCTACGCCAGTCAAACAGAAGTTAAGGAAGATGCACCCACAAATCGCCTTACTTGTCAGAGCTGAACTCAAGAAATTGTTAGATGTGAGTTTCACAAGGTCAATAGACTATGCAAACTAGATATCCAATCTTGTACCCATCACAAAGCCCAATAGAAAAATCTGCATTTGCACTGAATTCTGTGATCTCAACAAGGCATGCCCGAATGATGACTTTCCATTGCCAAATATAGACATTATTGTTGACCTCACAATTGGGTATGAGATGATGTCCCTAACAGATAGTTTCTTGGGTTATAATCAAATCTGCATTGCCCTAGAAGATCAGCATAAAATAAATTTCACATGTCCTTGGGGTACATACTGCTGGAATGTCATGCCTTTTGGTCTTAAAAACGCAGGTGCAACATATCAAAGATCCATGACAACAATCTTTCACGACATGATGCACACTCTAATAGAAGATAATGTAGATGACCTCTTGGCTAAGTCCTTGACAAGAAAGGATCACTTGAATGTACTAGATAGAATCTTCAGAAGGTTGGAAGAATACAAAGTCCATTTGAATCCCAAGAAGTTTGTCTTCGGTGTGACATCAGGAAAATGTTTGGGATACATACTTTCTCAAAGAGGTATTGAGGTCAATCTTGCCAAATTGAAGGCCATACAAGAAATGCCTCCTCCTAAAGGAATAAGTGAACTCAGGACATTACAAGGCAGGTTGCAATCTATCCAATGCTTCATAGCACAATTGGATGATAAGTGTCAACCATTTCAATATCTTCTTTGCAAAGGTGTCCCCTTTGGGTGGACAGATAAACGTTAGCAGGATTTCCAACTAATAAGGATTATCTATTGTCACCACCTATTTTGATGCCACCCATCAAAGGGAAACCTTTGATTTTATACATTTTTGTCACTACTTCAGCACTAGGGGAATTACAAGCACAAAATGACTATGACAAGAAGGAAAGGGCCATATATTACATTAGTTGAACATTAGTTGGATATGAGCTAAATTATACATCCATTGAACGTGCTTTTCTAGCCATTGTCTTTGCAGCCCAAAAGCTAAGGAACTATATTTTGAATCAAAAGACACATCTGGTAGCAAAGATTGATCCCCTAAAATATCTTCAAGTCATGCAGCATTGACAGGACATTTGGAAAAATGGGTCATGATCTTGAGTGAATATGATATTCAATATGTGAAACGAAAAGAAATAAAGGGGCAAGTGATAGCAAACCAACTAGAAGATGCACCTGTATGAAGTGATCACCCATTGGTGACAGACTTTCCTGATGAATCCATATTTCACACATAAATAATGATGCCTTGGAAATTGTACTTTGACAGATCTCACACCAATCATGGCTCAGGGGTAGGAATATTGTTCATCACACCGCAAGGGGACTCAATCCCTAAGTCATTTCGTATTGCATTCCCTTGTACAAATAATGTTGCAGAATATGAGGCACTTGTTACGAGACTTAGAATGTCCATAAAATGGAAAAGCAAAACACTTCATGTCTATGGGGATTCTCAGCTAGTTATCAACCAAGTGAATGATGACTATGACACCAAGGATGAGAAATTAATGCCATATAAATGAATGGTTGATAGCTTTCACACATATTTTCACATGTTGAATTTTGAGAAAGTGTTGAGGACACAAAACAAAGTTGCATATACCATGGCTATGATTGGCTTCCTCCTGGACATTCCCAGTAACATGCACCAATTTGAATTCTTGGTAGAACAACTTTTGGTCCCTGCTTGTGACATTCCAGAATTAGAGATGGTTTGCAAGCTTGTTGGTCCCAATTTTCCATGGAATCAAGACATTTACGACTATCTCAAGTCCCAAGCCCTTCCTCCCAACCTATCCAATAATCAACGAAAGTTCTTCATCCAAAAATCCGCTTGATATACCATCATCTATGACACCCTATACCATCAAAGCTTTGAAAATACCCTCCTTAGATGTCTCGACACTGATGAAGCATGAACGAACTTATGAGAGGTGCATGAGGGTATATGCGGGTCTCATTCGAGTGGTCCTACTCTAGCCAAGAAGATAACGAGACTTGGGTATTACTGGCTGACCATTGAGAAAGATGCACTTGAATTTGTTAGGACGTGTCACCAATGTCAGATACATAATGATTTGATTCATGCACCAACACAAGAACTCTGGCCAATTGCTTCTCCTTGGCCCTTCGCACAATGGGGGTTTGACCTCATGGGAAAAATTCACCCTCCAACGGTCATAAATTCATCATGACCACCACTAAGTATTTCACTAAGTGGATCGAAGCCATCCCCCTTACATACATAACTGGTAAAGAAATTTCTAAATTCATCCTCAATTACATCATTTTCCAGTATGGTGTACCCCAGTCCATCATCACTAACAATGAGCGTCCTTTCAAAAATCAAGATTTCCATGAGTTATGTGAGTGATTCCATATCCAACATCATTTTTCCACATCGTACTACCCACAAGGAAATAGTCAAGATGAGGCGTCCAATAAAACCATCATCAAAATTCTCAAAAAGAAAGTCAATGATGCTGGTCATGACTGGAACATTCAACTCAACCCTACTCTATGGGATTACCACACCAACATTCACACACCCACAGGAGCTACGCCATTTTCCCTCGTCTATAGAGCTGAAGCCCTCTTTCCCATTGAGGTTGAAATACCCTCCTTGCAAGTCTCCCTAAAGGGTCTTATTGATGATGAGGAGTACAGACACTCACAACTACATGAATTGGAGATGTTAGAGGAATGTTGAAATAATGCATTGAATCATTTACAAGCATATCAGAATAGGCTCTGTCACAGTTACAACAAAAGAGTTATGTTCAAAAAATTTGACATTGGTGACCTGGTCCTTACATTATCTTATCTTCTTTTGGTTCTGGAGCATATCAGTTGGCCACTCCAGATGGAGAACAATTGATAGAGCCTATAAACAATTTATATCTGCGAAAGTTCTATGCATAGCATCAGAAAGATGGACCAAAAACCTTAAAAATACAAAAAAAATATTAAAAATATAAAAAATTGTCACCCTGATGAAAACCTGGCAAACAGGTGTTCTTGGTGACACCAAAAAAAAATAGAAATATGACAAAAATAGAAAAGAGAAATAATCCGTCCAAAAGTGAAAACCTGGAAAACAGGCACCATGTGTAGTCACTCTTTGCTCCGCCATCTACTATCACTCCATCTACCTTGGTCCATAATAAAAATCGCTCCTTCCATCACCATCTTGACACTTACCATGACATTACACCCTCCTTTTTCATGGTTAACAAATGGTTGACATCAAGTCCTACACAACATCCATCTATTACCCCATGTATGTCCTTTTCACATCCTTCAAATTTGGATATCTTGGACCTAACTAGGGGAAATTCTTTATCACCTGACTGTAGTGGGTATCACACATGGTCTTGTCACTCATAAAATAACTTGAAAAAATCCTAAAAATCATAAAAATGTCCTAAGAAAAGACCTAAAAATTGAAAAATGTCTTGAAGAAACCCCAAAAAATCAAAATATCTTGAAAACACAAAAAAATACAGAGTCGTATCTTGTCAAGTCAGTCATGTCAATTAGTCTTTATCATTGTCAAACTACATTGTCTCTACACATTTTCTACATAGGCAAGGCTCATCTTCGAGCCCTCGAGACATTAGCTCAATCCTCTTAGGTTTGTCAAAATAAAATCATGGCTTATTCTTTGGTCAATTAAGACAAAGTCATTGGTCGTGTCAAACTACGAGGTCTCTGAGTGCATGACGTAGGCAAGGCCATCAATCCATGAGCCCCCGAGGCCACACTAGGTCAGTCCATTAGGGTTCATTACACTACACTGGCACACACATCAAACAATTTTCAAATCAAGTAGACTCTTTATTATCGTCAAAACAAGAAACTATTCCAACAAACTCTAACAAATCTTTTTAACATTTGTATGAACATGTCAAACTTTGCACATGGTCAAACTCAGTCAAACTGGTCAAACATAGTCAAATAAGTCAAATCATCAAATCTTGGTTATTCTTCAGATGTGTCCTTCTAAAGAACGACCTCTATCACTTATTTATGTCCTAGGATGTGTCCTTTCTAGGCATCATCACCATCATTTGGCACTTTGAGGGATTCTCATGAAATTTGAGAACTGGACCCCTTTGACATCAATGTTCATTCAGGATGTGTTCTTCCTAAATTTGACACCTTGACATCTTGACATCAACATCATTTAGGATGTGTCTTTCCTGAATCTGGCATCTTGACATCAACATCATTCAGGACATGTCCTTCCTAAACTTGGCATCAATTTGGCATCTCGACATCGTCAACCCTAGCACCTTGACATCAAAACATTTGACATTCAGACACACTTAGAAAACATGACATTTCAACATATGGAAACTTGGAAAACACTTGGAACTTGTCTTTGAGTTTTTCATTGAATGTTATTAGTTTCTTCGTGATTTCCCGACAACAGGATTTAGAAAAGAAACAACATATTATGATGATTGTCCTGCCTTGTCTTTTTGGCAGTCATGTTGCTAGTTCCTCGAGGATGACCTGACAATAGGATTTAGAGGAGCAATGAAATTTCATGACTTGCCTTTCTTGTCCTTTTATGCTTGTGGTTGGTTATGAAAAAATGACTAGGGCAATTGTAGTTGTGATGAGCCCTGCTGGCTCTCAGCTCAAAACCCTCAATTTCTTAAGTCTTTAAATGTTTTTTAAGTTTTTTAAAGAAATCTTAATAGACAGAAGAGAAGGGGCGCAACATATTTTTGCTCATAAAAGATAAATTTGATCTTATTTCTTCAAAATGAAAGTACAGAATGTATTATTTAACACCAACAGATAGATTAAGAATGATAAACATACCAAGAAGGCTCCAGATTATTTTAAATAAAGAACTGGCTAGATCTACAGCTAGAATTGGTGAAAACAAGCATGAATGCACGCCAAGACTCCAGAAGTGGATTTCCCTGCTCTGAAACTGGTCACAAGCCTCTAAAATAGCTAGCCGCCAATGATAGATGCTAAAGCCCTCTCAAAAGGAAGGCGTTTCACTTATTTCATTCACACGCCTTTCTCAAGGCACAAAACCCAAGGCAAGTCGTACGGCCATGAAAACAAGGAAAAGAATCTCTGAAAGAAGAATCCCTGAAGCATGTAGAAGGACGCCACCAAGAAACCCTCAAGTTATTGCATAAGAACAAAGAAACTGCAAATATGAAACCTCTGTCTGCAACTGTAGAACCTCTGTGTGAAGCCCTCAACTGTACTGATTCAGCTGATCTTTCACAGCCTCAAGAGTACTCAACACTGAAGAGTTTTCCATTCTCCAATGGACAAAATGATCAAACCCTGGTCACAGGAGATTGCTCAGAAGAAAATGCACAAGGCAAATTGAAATAGTCAAAGTTATGAGTTTCTATTGCCAGGAAATGCCTTTATACCAAATGGCACACATTTCAAGAAAAGTACAGCATTTGCAATCATTAAAATATTTTAATATTTTAATATAATCCTTTTTCAATAGTTGCCATAAATACCTTGAGCGCACTTTTCAATATTTTAAGTTATTAAAATATTATAATCCCCCTTTTGACATTTAAGTGATATAAAATATAATTAAAGTCAATGTGACTTTAATAAAAAAGGCGTTTTAAGTTAATAAATTAACTTAATCACTTAAAATTCCATAATACGCTCAAAACTCAGGATAATCCCGTGCCGTCAGAAGCTGTGAACTCCTGGAATGCCAATGCTCGCTGTGATCCAATCACTGTCCACTGAAAACAAGAACAATCCAACTCTCCAGAATGCATCACTGACCCTCTATGCAAACTGGCTAGCCCACAAGGGTCCAATAAAAGGATAACACACTGTCAACTATGATCATGCCGAAAATGGGGACATTACAGTCTGCCCTCCCAGAAATTGCTTGTCCGCAAGCAATCTCAACAACAAAGAATCAACCACTCCACCAGGATCCCAAGGATAGTGTCGTGAAATGTCCCTCCTGTCATCAACTGTCTCCTGTAACTCCCAAATCTGATCAACTGGATCATCATGTTGTACCCTGTCAATCTCAACACTATCTATCACAGGAGAGAAAAACTCATAAGAAAGCAAGTCAAATTGCTGACAACACTTGCTCCCTAAAACTGCACGAGATATGCTATCATCCAACATATCTAACACGTGCATACCAGAATTGTGCATCTGAAACAGGTCATGTACATGATGATTGAAAGTGAAACTGTGTAGACTCCTAACCATGTACACACTGGAAATCTCCTCAACGAGCTCTGTCTGAAATCTCGCTGCACTGACGGAATCTCCAATACTATGATCAACACTCTTACCTAAATCAGGGTCAAGAGTAGAATCAACATCCACCTCAAAGAGCGGATTATCACAAGATGATGTAGCATCCGTCTCACAAAGAGGATTTTGTACTAACTGAGCCTCATAACTGTACTGATCCCAATCAAACCCCTCTGATCCCATGGGACTAGAATCAAAATGATAATCCTCCTAAAACATCTCATGCTCCTCTAGAATCTTCGGTTCTATCTTCTCACCTTTTTCGTTGACAAGAATGATAGATCGCATACTCCCATCCTGAAAACCAGCTTGTTGGTCCGTTAAATCAGCAATGTCATCACCCTCATAAAACCACTCCATTTGTCTATTTGAACCCTCAGGCTTGAGAGGACAATTGTGGTTTTGATCATAAGGAGCTTTGCAATAGAAACATAGCTTCCTCCTATGCAAATCATTTATTGTCTCTCGGTCCAAAGGAGCTGCAAACTTCCTCTTTTCATCAATCTTTTCTGATTCCTTAGGTTTTGATTTGCTATCACTATAGGATGAAGATGCTTCTGCATTTGAAGTGAACTTACCACATGAAGCTGTAAGTTCAATGCTATGAGCCTTTCTCATAGCTTCGTGCAAGTTAGGTGGATCAAATGCCTTGATCCAACCTTTCATTGGCTCATGGAGACCTTCTACAAATAGAATGACAAGTCTCCTCTCTGAGATTCCAGTAACCATAACCGAGAGCTTCTGGAACTCACCAATATAAGACTCCGAGCTACCCAACTGCTTCAACTGAGCAAGG
Organism: Sequoia sempervirens; assembly: GCA_007258455.2. Classification (NCBI taxonomy): domain Eukaryota; kingdom Viridiplantae; phylum Streptophyta; class Pinopsida; order Cupressales; family Cupressaceae; genus Sequoia; species Sequoia sempervirens. Next base: position 44,269 of record VDFB02185295.1, read on the forward strand.
TCTCTGAAGAATAGCTCAGGATCACATCTATCAAACCTCTCTACCAGTCTATCAGTAAACTCCTGGTACGAGGTAATCCTATCATGATGTAGTGTAGCCATACCATGAATCCACCAGTCATGGGCCACGCCATCAAGGTGTAGTGCTGCAAATCGAATGGAATCTTCCTCAGGCATGGGGCGTAGTGTTAAGAATGTGTCAAGTTTACTAACCTAGGCACATGTTGTAACTCTACCACTGCCATCATAGTGAACTAAGGTTAGTTTGTTGGTAGCCTGTCTGAGATCATTTTGCTTGTGTCTAGGCCGCCTGTCATTCCTGCTTCTAGTGTGTTCTCTCTTCTGGCTTATGAATCTATCGAAGTTAAGGTGCTCCTTAACCCTCGGTGGTAAATTATCCCACTCATCATGCATAGCCATAATGTTATCAGCAAAATTAATTTCACCACCCTGTTCAACTTCGTCCACTTCCTCAGCATCATCTCTGGTGAACGTGGGATATGTAGCTCTCTCATAGGTGCGTACTAGATCTATAATTCTCTGTGGCTCTCTATGGATGCTGCCATCTCGATCTGGATCCAAACTATGAGCTCTGTTTATTGACAAATTTTGAACATTCATGCTGAGTTGTTGAAGAATAGTTGCCACCTGTTCTTGCCCTGCAACCATACCTCTAAGCACGTCTTTAGCTTCTTTGTCCTCATCCTCCCAAGTATTCCTATGAGAACTTTCTCTAGCCCTGTTCGCCATATTGTCCCAATCTAATTCCTCCTTCTGATCTGCAAACGGAAATGGTGGAAAAGGATTTTGGTCACCTCTCTGATTTCTAGGACCACCTCTGAAATAGGACTTGCCAAAACCCTCTCTGTTTGACTTCATAAATTCTCAAACCCCACAAGCTGGCAGGATGTGAGCTCTGATACCACTGTGATGAGCCCTGCTGGCTCTCAGCTCAAAACCCTCAATTTCTTAAGTCTTTAAATGTTTTTTAAGTTTTTTAAAGAAATCTTAATAGACATAAGAGAAGGGGCGCAGCATATTTTTGCTCATAAAAGATAAATTTGATCTTATTTCTTCAAAATGAAAGTACATAATGTATTATTTAACACCAAGAGATAGATTAAGAATGATAAACATACCAAGAAGGCTCCAGATTATTTTAAATAAAGAACTGGCCAGATCTACAGCTGGAATTGGTGAAAACAAGCATGAATGCACGCCAAGACTCCAGAAGTGGATTTCCCTGCTCTAAAACTGGTCACAAGCCTCTGAAATAGCTAGCCGCCAATGATAGATGCTAAAGCCCTCTCAAAAGGAAGGCGTTTCACTTATTTCATTCACACGCCTTTCTCAAGGCACAAAACCCAAGGCAGGTCGTATGGCCATGAAAACAAGGAAAAGAATCTCTGAAAGAAGAATCCCTGAAGCATGTAGAAGGACGCCACCAAGAAACCCTCAAGTTATTGCATAAGAACAAAGAAACTACAAATATGAAACCTCTGTCTGCAAATGTAGAACCTCTGTGTGAAGCCCTCAACTGTACTGATTCAACTGATCTTTCACAGCCTCAAGAGTACTCAACACTGAAGAGTTTTCCATTCTCCAATGGACAAAATGATCAAACCCTGGTCACAGGAGATTGCTCAGAAGAAAATGCACAAGGCAAATTGAAATAGTCAAAGTTATGAGTTTCTATTGCCAGGAAATGCCTTTATACCAAATGGCACGCATTTCAAGAAAAGTACAACCTTTGCAATCATTAAAATATTTTAATATTTTAATATAATCCTTTTTCAATAGTTGCCATAAATACCTTGAGCGCACTTTTCAATATTTTAAGTTATTAAAATATTATAATCCCCCTTTTGACATTTAAGTGATATAAAATATAATTAAAGTCAATGTGACTTTAATAAAAAAGGTGTTTTAAGTTAATAAATTAACTTAATCACTTAAAATTCCATAATACGCTAAAAACTCAGGATAATCCCGTGCCGTCAGAAGCTGTGAACTCCTGGAATGCCAACGCTTGCTGTGATCCAATCACTGTCCACTGAAAACAATAACAATCCAACTCTCCAGAATGCATCACTGACCCTCTATGCAAACTGGCTAGCCCACAAGGGTCCAATAAAGGGCTAACACACTGTCAACTATGATCATGCTGAAAACGGGGACATTACAGTAGTCTTAGTATGAGTCATGATCATCCTTGTCTATGACTGCTTGTCTCATGTGATGGTATGACCTTGCAAACCTTGATCTATGTCATATCATGGTGTTTGTTGGCCATTACAATAATCCACCCAATGATGATTAAGAGCAATAATCACTACTGAATTTGACACCACTTTCCGATGGATGTTCGTCAGTCGTTCGACAAATCTTTGTCAGACAAGCGATGAAATGACGGAAATATTTTTGTCGCTATTGTTTCATCGAAAGGCCAATGACAAATTAAACATTGAAATTATGGTATAGATTTGTCGGTTGTCAACATCATAAAATGACTCGTACTTTCGTCAGAATATCGATGAAAACTTTGTGTATCCATCGACGAATTACACCAGAAGTTCATCGGCATTTCGATGAAATGGGAAAGGAGTAGCGTCGAAACAACACCAGACGTTCATCACCATTTCGATGAAATGGGAAAGGAGTAGCATCGAAACAGCACCAAAATTTCATCGAAAGTGAGACGAAATGGGCAAGTAGTAGCGTCGAAACAACACCAAGAGTTCGTCAAAATTGTGACGAAATGGGAAAGGAGTAGCGTCGGAAGAACACCAAAAGTTCTTCAAAAGTGTGACGAAATGGGAAAGTAGTAGCATCGAAACAACACCAAAAGTTCATCGAAATTGTGATAAAATGGGCAAGGAGTTATGACAAAACCTTCATCGCAGCTATAGCAGCTTCATCGAACCTTTTCGACGATTCGTCAGTGGGTTTTGTCGAAATTGCAACAAAGCAATGCAATTTTAAAAAAAATAATTCATGGTAATGTACCATCACAGAGACTGACGATTGATCGTACATACAGACTGCATATTGGTTTGATCCTTCAAACGATGCATTTCTTATATTGAAAATTGCATTACCTTATTGAGCTTCTCTTTGTTTTGAGAATAGTTTAATATTCTCTACTTAACAAGGCCAACCACGTGACACTGGAAGCTCATTTGGCCCCTCCCCCCCCTCACATCACTCTCAATTCCCCATACCCAATCATATAACATTAATCATTCATTCATCCATTAATAACATATAACATTCATTCATTCATCCATTAATAATATAACATTCATTCATCCATTAATAATATAACATTCATTCATTAACATATAACATTCATTAATTAAAATATTCACATTCATTCATTAACATATAATATTCATTCTTTCAGTTTTTACATATCATCAAAAATATGGTTGTCATGATACGATTACAATCACTTTTTTTTTTGTTTCTTTTTAAAAGCTACATAAAGCTGAAGTGGAGTATCATTTTCTAAATCAATAATTGTTCCCCCTTTAGTTGTTCTACCCTCTACTCGTGATCTTAATGTACACCTAGTCATCTGCTCATGATGTGGATTCCGCTGCAAGGGGGGGTCTGTTGCAATAAGAAAGAAATGTTAAACTGATATGTTTTATTATTATTGTTACAAGTATTTCATTAATTAAAAGAACATTAGAGTGGTTCTCTTTACCTGATGGGTCCACATCATGTTCCTAAAATTTTGTTATAGACTCATTCTCAACATGTTGAACATCCTCTAAATCCTGATCTGTAGTTGAGACATGAAAGGTTACATTAATTAATACACCAATTGAAATTAAATATGTTTAAGAGAACATGAGGGTGGTCCTCTTTACCTGATGGGGCCAAATCATGTTCCTGATCTTCTCTAGCCTGATCATGCTCGACATGTTGATCACGCTCTACATGCTCTAAAG
>VDFB02185296.1:0-16810 GCA_007258455.2 Sequoia sempervirens
GTGAGAGAGAGAGAGGGCTAAGGGAGATAAAGATAATTAGAGAAAGAAGGAGAGGTAGAGAGAGAGTAGAGAGAGAATAAAGGAGGGAGAGAAGCGAGATAGAGAGGTGTAGAGAGAGTGGTAGGGAGTGATGGATGGAGAGGTAGGTAGAGATGGATTAGGGAGATAGAGAGTGGAGATGGAAGGAGGGGAGATGTATGGAGGGAGAGATAGAAGGAGGTAAGAGAGAGGTGAGATATAGAGCAACAGAGAGAGTGTGATAGGGAGTGATGGAGGGATATGCAAGTAGAGAGGGATAGGTGAGATAGAGAGTAGAGAGAAATAGAGATAGAGGGAAGGAGGGAGGGTGGGTGAGAGAGGGGAGGAAGGGAGAGGTAAAGAGGGATAGGTGAGATAAAGATACATAGAGAGAGAATGGTGACATATAGAGTAGAGAGTTACAGAGAGGGAAACAGAGAATGGTGAGATAGAGAGGAGAGTGAGAGAGAAAGAGGGTTAGGGAGGATAGAGAGAGAGAGGTAGAGGGAGGGAGAGGAGAGGTAGAGAGTAGATAGGGGAAAAGGTAGGGAGGGAGACATATAGTGAGAGAGAGAGAGAGAGGGATAGGGGAGATAAACATAATTAGAGAGGGAAAGAGAGGTAGAGAGAGAGAGAGTACATAGGGAATAAGGGAGGGAGGGAGGGAAGTGAGATAGAGAGGTGTAGATGAGTGTTATGGATTGATGGATGGAGATGTAGGTAGAGAGGGAAGGAGAGGGAGAGGTATAGATGGAGAGAGTGGGAGATGAGATAGAGAGTAATAGAGAGAGAGAGAGAGAGATTAGTAGGTTGTGAAAGATGGAGAGCTAGGTAGAGAGGGAGAGGGGAGATATGGATAAGTAGAGGAGGGAGATGTAGTGAGGGAGAGAGAGGTGAGATAGAGAGAAAAAGAGAGAGGTGGAAGGAGAGGTGGGTAGAGAGAGGGGGATAGGAGATAAAGATAATTAGAGGGAAGGAGAGGTAGAGAGAGGAGAGATAGAGAGAAGTAGAGAGGAAATGAGGGAGGGAGGGAGAGGTAGGGAGCCAAAGAAAGGTGAGATAGAGAGGTGTAGAGAGAGAGTGGTAAGGTTTGATGGATATAGAGTAGAGAAAGGGATTGGGAGATAGAGAGTAGATAGGGAAGAAGAGAGGGAGAGAGAAGTATGGAGGGAGAGAGAGGGAGGTGAGAGAGAGGTGAGGTAGAGAGAAATAGAGAGAGTGGTAGGGAGTGATGGAGGGAGAGGTAGGTAGAGAGAGAGAGGATGAGGAAGGGAGATAGAGATAAGTAGAGAGGGAAGGAGGGAGGGAGGGAGAGAGAAGAGAGAAGTGAGGTAGAGAGAATTAGAGGGAAAAGGAGAGAGACAAAGGCAAAGATAGAGACAAAGAGAGAGATAGAGAGACAAAGGCAAAGACAAAGACAGACAGAGATAGAGAGATAGAGAGAGTTCTTGAGATCAAGGGAGAGATATTCAGATAAAGGGATGGGGATAGTGAGAGAGAGGTCTAGAGTGTAAGGGATAAAAATGAGTGAGATAGAGAGAAATAATAAAACTTTTTTATTATTGAAATTTGACCTCCTAATTACTAAAATTTGACTAAGTTTGAAATTTGTGAGATCTTCCAAAAACTAGAATTTTCATTATAACTCCTAGAGATCTGAAACCACTCTCAAACATCCTGAAACTATATACATCAAATACAACTTAAAGTATAGGAAAGTAAATGTCCATATGTAAATGTCAACTTATACTTAAATGCTTATTTCATATATATAGTTTCCATAAGAGATAACAAGAAGAAAGAGATGGGAAAAAGAGAAGAAAAAAAAATCAATTTAGACCAAAACATGAGCATGTTATAATGCGCTCGCATTTTGTCAATGCATTTGCAAAATAGAAAAGCCATGTCAAAAATGAGATATAACGTGAGCGTGTTATATCTTGCTTTGGGAATCCCCAAGCCTTGGGATTGGTATTTGCCTTAGAATACCAACCCAAAGGCTTGGAGGGCATTCCCAATGACCAAATATGTGTTTTTGCAAATTCTACAATATTTCACATAATCGGGTTCATGCTCACCATCAAGATTGTATGTGGTTCAATGTCAAACAAATCCAACACTTGGGTAATGTTAGATTCTCTCTTAGCTATCCAATGATGTAATTTTTCACTTTCTGACAATGTTAAGCCTTTCATCCATAATTTATTTTATTTGTATGTCTCTTTTTTGGAAAAAGGTAGTGTTTGGTGTTTTTTTGTTATAAATTAACGATTTATCAAAATTTTAAATAAATTAAATTTTTAGAAACTAGACTCCATTCTATAATTTTTTATTTAAAAAAAAAAATTCAATTAGTTTCCAAAATTTGTAGGGATAGCATGGCCAAAATTCTATTTTTTAGGAAATGTCCACTTTGAAAATTAGTAAAAAATCAAATATTCATTAAAAAATTATCAGAAAAATTGTGCATCAACTACATATTGTTAGCTAACTTCTAACCATAGCAATTTTAAAATATTAAAAAAAAAATCACTGTATAAGGGTCATACAAGAGTTGCTATGTTATGTTTTTGACAAAAACAACACCAATTTGTGTATGTCCCTAGTTTGAAACCCCTTAATCTCAACCATTTTCAAAATAAATTAGTAGTTTAGAAAGTAGACTCAGAGCACTTCAATCCTTGTTTTTGTTTCATCTCAAAATTTTGAGTGTGACTATCCTCAATTTCACATCCAAGGTCAATATTTCCTAATTTCACCAAAAAAGTGGTCACTTAAGTCCCCTTTTTGGGAACCATCTTTGTGCACTTACCCAAGGGATCAAGCTAGTTGAACATAGCTCAGAGTGATTCAATGTGTTGGGTGTGAAAGAGGACCATGCCTAGCATAAACATATGTAGTTGTTGCTTGCAGTTTCAAGAAACAATTTATAGGCATTGAAAGAATGTATGTTCAGAATCTCTCGTGCTCTGGTGCTCGTATGGTGTATCAGAATTATTTAGTTGATTACCTTTTACAATTAAGTCTATTTCTGGTCAACTTCATGAATAATTGTGATATGGTGAATCAATTTTCTTATGCAGATATATGTGAAACCTATTTTAGGTCTATGCTGACATGATATAGTGTGCAACATGTTTTGATCTATTGGTTAGAAATATTTTGTAAATGCTTGAGGAACCAAAAGGAGAACACTTCTAGGTGGCTAGTGTTTCATTTTAATGAGAGGAAGACCTAAATTTTATATTTTAATGATTTAAGTTCATCTCAAATGTGTAGTAAGATAATTATAATCTTTGAAGAAACAATTTAAAGTGTGGACTCAACTTTAATTGAGTGTATCCATTGTATTTTTCTTATTTATTTATTTATAGGTGATATACCTCAATATATATACTCAATGGAGATATAATGCCAATGGAGACATCGAATTTTCTTATGTATTCTGAAGGATATAGTGTTTAGTGTAACTTTCATTAAGGTATAGCACCAATATTTCAATCATTGTATATTTTGAATGAATTCATGACTATTCCCCTATTGGAATTGGCACCAATATGTCATTAACTCTAATTTCCATCACCCTAACACATTATATTGAATCAATTATAACCATTTTCTTTCAAGTTGTGTTGTATTGATTTTTGCAAATTTCAAGTGTAAACGCATAACAACAATATGGGTTGTTATATCCATAACATAGAACTTTGTGCTTGGTAAGATTTTTTTGTATACAAAGGTGTAGAGCCTTCATTTTCAAACTAACACATAGATATATTGTGACACCAATTTAATGATATACTATGTAGCCGGTATGGTTTTTAGCAAGGTAGTTATCTAATCCCTGTAATATCGTACAAATTAATACCTTAGAGAAACCCCATTGATCTTGTAGAACCAAAGGCGAAGAAGATCCTACCTACCTCAATAATTGATTTTAAGTTACCCAACCTAAAGGTAGGTTTCATGCTCCTCTTCCCAAGTTTGACATCCCTAACAGTTGGGAGACTATTCAACCTTAGGTATTTGGGGTTCAAAATATTTTTGCTAGCAACTTTATAATTTTTTAAAACCACTAGAAAATTTGTTTGATAATTTATTTTATCCTTTCAAATTCAATCAATTATTCAATAACTAAAATATTTAACATTTTCCAATATATAGATAGTTCACTAAATAAAATATTTTATATTGAAATAACATTTATAATTTTCCAAAAAATATTAACAATGTTGAGAAATATAAAAAAAATAGTATGATTTTTTTCTATTTTTTTTTTAGACTATAGGAATCGGGTAGCACGACCCCCTAATTTTTTTCTAAAATAAATATGCATTCACCACAAATGTTAATATATTGGGCTAGGATTTTCCAATATTTTATATAATTTTTAGAGCGGTTTCTTAAACTTATCATTGGTTCTTGTTTTGCTAACTTTTAAGACTTCATTTGAGCTCATACTAGATTCTTTTTAACTGTCATTTTTATATAGTGAATGATTTTTCAAACTATTTGTAGTGGTATTATTGGTTCATTTTTATTCTTCTCTTGATCTTTAGTTTCAACAATGTAGCCTTAATTTGAAATTTTTAAATAATTAATATTTACTCCACTTTTTAATTTCTACATGTGAAAATTATATATGCATTCAATATAAAGTGTCCAACATTTTATCTTTGAGGTTTTATTAATAGAGTGATTTTCAAGTGCTCTTAGGGTTGTGCATTATGTTTGACTATTTTTAAGGCTTTATCATGTTTTCTTGTCATTTTGAATGTTATTATGTTATCTTGGACTATAAGAACTATGAGTACTTAAAATAGAGCTCATGGATCACTACAACATGCATGGCCTAGTTCCTTATCTTCATAGGCTCATTCTTAACCCACATGATGTAGATTTGAATGTAACTAGTTTAAAAATAGGATCATATCCTTGGAAGCACTTATACCAACACTCTCAAGCATATGTTAGATGTCCTTGATCACTTTGAGTTCCCTAGATGTCCTTGATCACTTTGAGTGCCCTTTCACCACATGGGAAATTCATTAGGAAGTTGTATGGAGATTTTGAACACCCATTTAAAAGATGTTTTCTTAGATACACCTTCACATATAATTGATTCTAAGACTTAGTAATACACATTCTATATTTGTTTATACACATGTGCTTGTTGTGTACTCATTATGGGATGAAAAAAGTAATTTGATGACATGTATTGAGGTTCCACCACCATCACCTATTTCCTTAGATTTCAAAGTTGATGCAGAGAAAGTTGTGAAAAAAACACTGGAATCTCAAGAACAATGAGAATATGACTTCTACAACTTTCTACAAAAGGTTCTCTAATCTTTTCACTTGTGACAAGAAATAAGCACCATACAAGAAACCCTACAAGCTTAGTTGATAGACTCAAACCAACAAAAGGTTCATTAAAGTTCACTTTTCCTTTTCATTCTCAAGATCTTTACTCTTAAACACACTCTAAATAATTCACTATAACCATTCTTGGCAATAATTAACTCCAAAACATAGTATTTCCATAAAACCCTCAAAGAGAGTAGGGTTTAATTCCCTCTTGACAAGGTTTTCCTTTTAACAGTTATCTATAACTCCTTGTGGCCAAGAGATATTGGGATAAGATCTTGGAATCCTTTAGAAGATGTAAAAATAGAGGTTTACTAAAAAATTTAGCATTTTCACCGTGCCAATCAAGAGAAATGGATTTGTTTCTCAAAACTAGAAACCCTAGTTATGTCATTAACCCATATGCACTAATTTCCTCATAACTTGCTCACTTTAGCATGAAATTCAACCAAATAAAAAGAATTAGAATCTTGAGATAGATCTCTACACATCCTTCCACTTTCAGACCCTATAGCAGGTTGTACAAAAACATACCAAGCAAATACTTGCTGTTTTTTCTAGAAAGTTCACTATTTTTGCATTATTTTTGCTATAACTTCTACAAAACGTAATGAAAATTCATGAAATAAAAAGCATTTGGAAGAGTAAACATTCCTTCAACTTCTAAAATCAATTGTAAGTTTGTACCAATCTGTACAGGGCCATACAATGAATATTACCATCTACTTTACCCAAGAAACACTTGGGAAAACGTGCAAAAATGAGTTCTTTTCATTCAAATATCCTCTCCCTCCTTGGTTCACATGATAGTATGTCTTTTACATCCCATTAATTCACAATTTCCAAACTATTTTTTAACAACCAAAAACCAACTTTGCAAAAGTGTATGCACTTTTGGGTGACAATAATGACATTTTTTTGCAAATTTTGTATCTAACCATCAAAACGAACCTACAGGACCCCAAATGGTCCAAAATGACCTTATTGGCACAAAACAGCCTAAATCAACCCAAAACCAAAACATTTACCAAAAGAAAAAAAATGTACGCAAATGGATGCCCCTACATCATACTCCCTTCGGGAAAGAAATTTGAGTTCCATCTCAAATGATGATCAGCTACTTTTTTCACTTCCTCCAATTGTGTTGTAGTCATAGATTTCCTCTGACCTCCTCTCAATCTTCTCCATGCTTGGCTTGATCTACTCCTTGTTTCTTGGTTTGCACTCTTTTCTTTCTCTCTTTCTTTTTGCATCTCCTCTTGCTCACCAGCTTCTCTGCTTGAAGACTCCAAGATTCGATTGCTCTATCATACACTTCATTGTTGTTTTCCATTTCTTCCTCCTCGTCATTTTATCCTTGTTCTAAACTTTAATTTTTCTTGTGTTCTCCTCAAGGTTTTTCCAAGTTTTTCTTGGGCATATTTCAATCTTCTTGGGATCTTCTTCATAATTTTTAGTTTGTTGTCTTGGACTATCATGCTGCAATATCACCTTTGCATCCTTGGATGGTTCAATCATGATCTCTTGGTCATTTTTCTTGACCTTTTCTATATATCTTATCCTCTCTTGAAGTTTTTTCTCATCATTATGTCCTATAACACCATTTTCCTCTACCTTTTTCATGTTCTTGACCAACCACTATTTTCTCTTCTCCCAATCAACCTGTATATCTACATTCTCTTTTTCATATTCATGATCAAAACCAAGATTTGTACTTCCATTTACCTATTCAATGGCCTATTGCATGGATTTTATTTCTTCCCTAACTTCATTGCTTGCAAACTCCTCCTTTTTGTATGTTTCATTTCCTTCTTGTGTAGCATTCTCCAAGGCTTCATGAAATTGTAGTTCACCTGCAATTTTCAAAGCAGTCATCCTTTGCCTTCTTCTTTTCTGAATAATCATCTTTATGGGCCACTTCACCTTCTTTCTCATTGGCCAATACCCAACATTTCCTTGGTATTCTTCCTCAAGACACTACTACAACACAATCTTAATATTTTTTCCTAACTCTACCATTTTCCTATCAAACTCCACAACTTGGCTTATCTTGTTGTCTTTCATCTTTTCCTTCTTTTCTTCTTGTCTTCTTAATACCTCACATTAGGCTTCTTTCTTTTTCCTTGGCCTAATCTTTTGGTATCTAGGTTCTTCACTTCAACTTGTTAAAAACAATACACAAACTTCCAAAACTTCCCTTTCCCAGATCTTTGGGTTCTAATACCAAAAATGATGTAGAGAAAGCTATAGAAAACACATTGGAATTTTAAGAACAATGAGAATATGATATCTACAACTTTCTACATGAGGTTCTCTAATATTTTCACTTGTGGCAAGAAATAAGTACCATACAAGAAACCCTACAAACTTAGTTGATAGACTCAAACAAACAAAAATAATTAAAATTAACTTTTCTTTTTCATTATCGATCTCTTTACTCTTAGAAAAACTCTAAATACTTCACTCTAACCATTCTTGGCAGTAACTAACTCCAAACCACAATATTTCCATAAAACCCTCAAAAAGAGTGGGGTTTAATTCCCTTTTGACAAGGTTTTCCTTATAACGGTCATCTATAAGTCCTTGTGGCCAAGAGATATCAGGCTAAGTTCTTGGAATCCATTAGAGGATGTAGAAACAAAGGTTTACTAAAAAAATTAGCATTTTCCACCATGCCAATCAAGAGAAATGATTTTTTTCTCAAAATTGGAAACCTTAGTTTTGTCATTAACCCATGCGCACTAATTTCCTCATAACTTGCTCATTTTAGCATGAAATTCAACCAAATAAAAAGAATTAAAATATTAAGATAGAGCTCTACACGACCATCCACTTTCAGATCCTATAGCAAGCTGTACAAAAGCATACCAAGCAAACACTTGTTTTTTCCAAAAAATTCACTATTTTTGCATTGTTTTTGCTATAACTTCTACAAAATGTAATGAAAATTAATGAAACAAAAATATTTTGGAAGAGTAAACATTCCTTCAACTTCTAAAAGAAATTTAAATTCTATACCAATCCGTACAGGGTGTACAATGAATATTACCATCTGTTTTACCAAGGAAACACCCAAGAAATTGTGCAAAAATGACTTATTTTCATTCAAATCTCCTCTCCCTCCTTGGTTCACATGATAGTATTTCTTTTAAATCTCATTCATTCACAATGCCCAAACTATTTTCTAACTACCAAAAAACCAACATTGCAAAAGTGTATGCACTTTTGAGTGACAACAATGACAACTTTTTGCAACTTTTGCATCTAACCATCAAAATGAACCTACATGATCCCAAATGCTCCAAAATGCTCCAAAATGACCTTATTGGAACAAAACAACCTAAATCAACCCAAAACAAAAATATTTACCAATGACAACAAACACACCCAAATGGATGCCCCTGTATCATACTCCCTAGGGGAAAGAAATTTGAGTTTCATCTCAAATGATGATTAGCTACTTTTTTTGCTTCCTCCAATTGTTGTAGTCATATATTTCCTCTAACCTCCTCTCAATATTCTCCATGCTTGGCTTGATTTGCTATGTGCTTCTTGGTGTGCACTCTTTTCTTCCTCTCTTTCTTCTTACATCTTCTCTTGCTCACCAGCTTCTCTACTTGAAGACTCCAAGATTTGATTGCTCTATCATACACCTCATTGTTGTTGTCCATTTCTCGTCCTCTTCATTTGCTCCTTGTTCTGCACCTTTAATTTTTCTTGTGTTCTCCTTAAGGATCTTCCAAGGATTTCTTGGGCATCTTTCAATCTGCTTGGGCTCTTCTTCATAATTTTTAGTTTGTTGTCTTGGACTATCATATTGCAATATCACCTTTGCATCCTTGAACGGTTCAATCATGATCTCTTGGTCATTGTTCTTGACTTTTCCTACATATCTTATCCTCTCTTGAAGTATTTCATCATCATAATGCCCTACAACACCATTTTCCTCTACCTCTTTCATGTTCTTGACCAACCACTCTTTTCTCTTCTCCCTGTCAACCTGTATATCTACATTCTCTTTTTCATATTCATGATCAAAACCAATATTTGTACTTATTTTACTTGTTCAATGGCCTGTTGCATGGATTTTATTTCTTCCCTAACTTCATTGCTTGCAAACTCCTTTTTGTATGCTTCATTTCCTTCTTTTGTAGCATGCTCCAAGGCTTCATGAAACTGTAGTTCACCTACAAATTTCAAAGCAGTCATCCTTTTCCTTCTTCTTTTTTGAATGATCATCTTTATGGGCCACTTCACCTTCTTTCTCATTGGCCAATACACAACATTTCCTTGGTATTCTTCCTCAAGACACTACTGCAATACAAGTTTAATGTTTTTTTTCCAACTCTACCATTTTCCTATCAAACTCTGCAACTTGGATTATCTTGTTGAATTTCATCTTGTCCTTCTTTTCTTCTTGTCTTCTTGATACCTCACCTTAGACTTCTTTCTTTTCCCTTGGCCTACTCTTTTGGTATCCAGGTTCTTCACTTCAACCTGTAAAAAACAATACACAAACTTCCAAAACTTCCCATGCCCGAATCTTTGGGATCTGATACCAAAAATGATGTAGAGAAAGCTATGGAAAACACATTAGAATCTCAAGAACAATGATAATATGATTTCTACAACTTTCTACACAAGGTTCTTTGATATTTTCACTTGTGACAAGAAATAAGCACCATACAAGCAAAACCCTACAAACTTAGTTGATAGACTCAAACCAACAAAAGGAATTAAAATTCACTTTTATTTTTCATTCTTAGGCTCTTTACTCTTAAAAAAACTCTAAATACTTCACTCTAACCATTCTTGGCAATAACTAACTCTGAACCAAAGTATTTCCATAAAACCCTCAAAAAGAGTATGGTTTAATTCCCTTTTGACAAGGTTTACCTTATAATAGTCATCTATAAGTCCTTTTGGCCAAGAGATATCGAACTAAGATCTTGGAATCCATTATAGGATATAAAACAGAGGTTTACTAAAAAATCTAGCATTTTCCACCATGCCAATCAAAAGAAATGGATTTTTTTCTCAAAACTGGAAACTCTAGTTTTGTCATTAACCCATGTGCGCTAATTTCCTCATAACTTGCTCATTTTAGCATGAAATTCAGCCAAATAAAAAGAATTATAATCTTAAGATAGATCTCTACACGGCCATACACTTTCAGACCTTGTAGCAAGCCATACAAAAGTGTACCAAGAAAATACTAATTGTTTTTTTTAGAAAAAACACTATTTTTGCATTATTTTTGCTATAACTTCTACAAAATGTAAATAAAATTCATAAAAAATAATAATTTTGAATAGTAAACATTCCTTCAACTCCTAAAATCAATTTCAGGTCTGTACCAATCTATACAAGGCCGTACAATTAAGGTTACAGTCTATTTTACCTAGGAAACACCTAGGAAAACATGCAAAAATGAGTTATTTTCATTCAAATCTTCTCTCCCTCCTTGGTTCACATGAGAGTATGTATTTTACATCCCATTCCATCCATTCACAATTCCAAAACTATTTTCTAACTACCAAAAACCAACATTGCAAAAGTGTATGCACGTTTGGGTGACAACAATGACAACTTTTTGCAACTTTTGCATCTAACCATCAAAATAAAACATCATGACCCCAAATTGTCCAAAATGGTCCAAAATGAAATTATTGGCACAAAACAACCTAAACCAACCCAAAACCAAAACATTTACCAAAATGACAACAAACACACCCAAATGGATGCCCTTGCATCAAAAGTTTCTTTAACAGAGCTTCTAGTGATTCAATATACTAGGACCATCCTCATTTTCTAGAGGTAGCCTATTGGAATGAATATTTCATATATATTTTGTATTTTCTTTATGAATCCAATCTATTAAATCTAAAGGAAACCATTGAATATATTTACTATTTCTTTGATGACACTTCCACAACAGTTGTTGTCTCATCTTCTTTGGATATCATGAAGGAACATAAGCACTCATTTTTTCCCCACCCACACATACTTCTGAATTATGGTATATTATATAGTTCCTATGTCCTCATATTTAACTATCACTATTAAGACCTTCTATAGGATTATTAGGTTCTCATTAGTTCATAGAGCACATTTTTATCAAGCTTTTGGACAATACTCGATTTCCCTTATTGACATATTTTATAGTTTAATCATGGCTTGGAGAGTCTTGTGAAGTTTCCAAAGATTTCATCTTAATAATTTTAACTTGTTCCACACAAATTTTAATATTGTCACCTTCTTTATTAAGATTGGGACTCCTAAGAAAATTGTGACATCTTTCAATATTGATATGGCAATGGATGAACAACATCTATAGATATTCATGATAGAAAGAACACTAGAAATCTTCATATTATGTTTTCTTCCTTTGTATTCATATTAAGAATGAAAAAAATGAATGTCTAATTATTTTCAAATAGACACAAACACACAATGAATGGTATATTTCATTCAAGAATAGATAAACCACACAATAAATGTGAGACTAAAATTTCAAACCTTGCTCCCCTCACCCACACACAACACACTACAGCAAATGGTTTTATTTTTATTTGAGTTTTAATTATACTATACATACACTTCACTAGCATTATAGTTGAAGTACATTCATACACAAAATATGAATTTCAAAGTCCTTTCAAACATATATACACAATGAAAGGAAATGTCAACTTTCAAAGACCATTCCCCTTGCCTACACAACATACTAAATATAAAGTCGATTGAAACAAAGTGAACATTAAAGTTTGAAAGTTTTTTTTGTGCATAAACTCAACATAAAATGATAATTTAAGTACATTCAAACATAAGCATATGAATTCCAACGTTAGTTTCAAACATGTAGTCAAACATGTCACACAAAGTGAAAAAAATATTTTTAAACATACACTCCACATAGAGTGAAAAATTATTATTCTACATAAATTCCACCCAAAACGACAATTAAACTACAATCATATAAAAAAATGAACACCAAATTAAAAAATATAATCACAAGAAAGAGAATGACAAAGTTAACTTTCAATTACACACACATGTAATCCACATTAAGTGAATATGATAGTTAACTTTCAAATATGCATATACTAAATGCTGAATTGCAAAGTTGATTTACAAGAAGACATAGAAATGCACACAAACAAACAACAAATGGAATGCACTTAGTGAAAGGAGAAGTTTATTTCAAACACACAACTAAATCCAAACATTATTCAAAGTTTATACACATATTCCACACAAAGTAAACATCAAAGTTCATTCATACACCACATAAGACAGTAATTAAACTTCAATCATACATAGAAGAAAAGAAACATGCTAATTCTTTCAAATACAATCCAAAAAAATGAACATCAAAGTTCATTCATGTACATTCCACACAAAATAGAAACTTTATTCAAAGTTTGTGCACACATTTCACACAAGTGGACATCAAAGTATATTCATACACCACATAAAATGATAAACTTCAATCATAGACACAAGAAATAATTTTAATTATTCCAAGCACATTCCACAAAAAATGAACTTCAAATTTCATTCATACATTACAAAAACAATAATATCCAAACTTCATTTGTACACAAAAAGGAATGTCAATTATTTGAAGCACATTATGCATAAATTGAACATCAAATTTCGTTCATACTCAAGCCACACAAAATATCTAAATTTCATTTGTACACAAATAAAGAAGAATACAAAATCTCTAATCACAATGCACACAAAGTAAAAGTTAAAGTTCATTTTTACGTGCTCCACAACAATGATAATTAAAGTGCATTTGTACATATAAAACTAAAATTCAAAGTTCCTTCAAGAGCGCGCGCGTGCACACACACACACACACAATACAAAATATAAAATTTATTTCAAACATACACCATGCTAAGTAAATACCAAAATTAACTTTCAAACACATAGACCAAACAAAATAAATGCTAAAATTAATATTCAAACACAAAATTCAAAATACTTCATTCACATAAAATTAGATCAAACATGCATGAATTAAACACTTAAGTTCAAACACACGCACACACACACACACACACACACACACACACACACAAAATTCAAACATAATTCATTCACACAAAGTTAGTATAAACATGCATGAAGTAAACACTTTAGTTTCAACACACACATAAAGTGAATTCCAAAGTTATAAAACAAGTTACAAGTGCACTTCACTTGGAATTTGTTCAAGCACACACCACATAAAGTAAATACAAGATTTAAATTTCAAAGAACAATACTTCATGCAGAATGAATGTCAAAGTTAAAACATATTTCACACATAGAAAACATGTGCCAAAATTCAAAAACCTACTTCACAAAAAGTTAGTACAACCACATGGAATGCAAACACTTAGTTCAAGCATGCCAAATTACAAAACAAAGACAAAATAAATGAAAATTTTGGTGAATCACACTATTCAAATAAAATTATTTCAAGCGCACAAAAAATGAGTACCATAATTAACTCAAACAAATTAAGGGGATAGTGATTTAAAAACATATGCTTCACATAATCAAAGTGCATTCCAATACACAAACAACAATTGGATTTCAAACTAGATGCCAATACAAAAAAACATTGAATCAATTAAAGTGTGTTAAGGTTAGTTCACTCTCTCCCCCTCACCCTCCCCCCCATCCCACACACACAAGGTTTACTCAAATAATATGGGGGTGCTAAAGTTCAAGCACACACCTCACACAAATAATAAGTGCCTACCAATACACACAAACAATAAATGACTCAAATCCAAGTGAATGTCAAAGTTAGATCACTCTCACACACACAAGTGAATGTCAAAGTTAGTTCATACACATTTCAAACACACAAAATGAATACCAAAATCTCACTCAAACAATAAAGGGATGCCAAAGCTCAAATAAATGATTGGATTCCAAGTTCAAACCTCACACAAATAATAAGTGGCTACCAATACACACATAAACTATAAATGGCTCAAATCCAAGTGAATTTCAAAGTTACATAACTCTCACACACAAAAGTGAATGTAAAAGTTACATAACTCTTACACACACAAGTGAATGTCAAAGTTAGTTCATACACATTTCACACACAAAATGAATACTAAAAGCTCACTCAAACAATAAAGGGATGCAAAAGGTCAAAAAAATTATTGGATGCCAAGTTCAAACCTCACACAAATAATAAGTGGCTTCCAATACACACACAAACTACAAATGGCTCAAATCCAAGTGAATGCCAAAGTTAGATCACTCTCTCACACACAAGTGAATGTCAAAGTTAGTTCATACACATTTCGTACACACAAAATGAATACCAAAAGTTCACTCAAACAATAATGGGATGCCAAAGATCAAACAAATGATTGGATGACAAGTTCAAACCTCGCACAAATAATAAGGGGCTGCCAATACACATACAAACTATGAATGGCTCAAATCCAAGTGAATGCCAAAGTTAGATCTCTCACACACACAAGTGAATGTCAAAGTTAGTTCATACACACAAAATGAATACCAAAAGCTCACTCAAACAATAAAGGGATTCTAAAGCTCAAATAAATGATTGGATGTCAAGTTCAAACCTCACTCAAATAATAAGTTGATTCCAATGCACACAAACTATAAATGGCTCAAACCCAAGTGATTATAAAAGTTAGATCACTCTCACACGCACAAGTGAATGTCAAAGTTAGTTTATACACATTTCATACACACAAAAATGAATACCAAAAGCTCACTCAAACAATAAAGGGATGCCAAAGCTCAAACAAATGATTGGATGTCAAGTTAAACCTCACACAAATAATAAGTGGCTTCCAATACACACACAAACTATAAATGGCTCAAATACAAATGAATTCCAAAGTTACATCACTCTCACACACACAAGTGAATTCAAAAGTTAGTTCATACACATTTCACACACACAAAATGAATACCAAAATCTCACTCAAACAATAAAGGGATGCCAAAGCTCAAACGAATGATTGGATGCCAAGTTCAAACCTCACACAATAATAAGTGGCTGCCAATACACACACAAACTATAAATGGCTCAAATCCAAGTGAATGCAAAAGTTATATCACTCTCACGCACATAAGTGAATGTCAAAGTTAGTTCATACACACAAAATGAATACCAAAAGCTCACTAAAACAATAAAGGTATGCCAAAGCTCAAACAAATGATTGGGTGCCACACAAACTTTAAATGGCTCAAATCCAAGTGATTGTGAAAAATATCTCATTTTGTTCCTTAGTGCAAAGGAAGAGAGTAGAAGAAGAATTCCACCAGAATGGAATAATGTAATTCTCCAAGAATCATTTGGTCCTATGGAATATTTTGGTGATTATGGAAGGTTATGAATAAATTAATTTGTGAGTATGCAACCACAAAAGGATCTATATAAGTATCTACTTATCATTATAAATATAACCAAGTAGCACTTTTTCCTTGTGCCAATAATTAAGACTCTACATCAAGGAGATATAATAATGAAATTCATTCTTCTCTTTATTAATGCATCCTTGATATTGAGGGGAAGGGAATTCATTGTTGGTGTAATTAATTAATTATTACACTAACATAAGTTTACTTAGGTCTTGCATTTAATCATTAAGTCCTAGGTTGCATTATTAGATAAATCATTTAATAATTGGGATAATATTCCCTTCCTTATTTGTAGGAGATAAGATTCCATCTAGAAGTTGAGTTGTCCTTCTAGACTTATCCCCTCATTTAATGATCGTTACCATTAGGGTTCACATGTTGTCACATGTTGTTAGATCAAGACACATGTCAACATCTCATGCATATTAGGGTTTAGCTCTTGCCTATATATTCAGGCATCTTGTACATTTGTAATCAATCATATCAAGATATCAATTAGATATCATATCAATATAGAATCTTTAATCAAGCATTCCATTGTTGCAACACTTCTTTTGTGGTTGATTATCTTTCATGGCTAAAGTCCTGCATTGAAGTTTCCGGAGCTTCAGGGGCTGTGCAATTCATCATCTCAACATGGTATCAGAGCTAGTCCATTGAAACATCAACCCTAGATCCAGGAAGTTTGGAATGCGAGATTCTTTGCAGGCTTAGGGTTTTATGTTGCAGGCTAGTTGGCTCTACCCGGGAGCCAAGCTGATTTCTGGTGCAGATCAGGCTTTCTCCGACCTCTCCATTGCATCCAGAAGGCCTCAAAACCCATAGATCGCCTATCCATTCGCCAAAATCGGAGACATATCATCCGGGAGCCTTTGAGGTACATCTTAGGGTTTGCATTTTTTGTACTATCCGTACAGTTTTGCAGGAAAAAATCATCCCTGTAAGTCCTCCATCAAGGCAAAATTTTTTTAGAAAAATCAAAAAAAAATTGGCTATTTTTGGCAAAAAT